>SEYY01017896.1:0-2500 GCA_009176605.1 Armadillidium nasatum
GCAGGGTTAAAATGATATTCTCTCAAACGGATAGAGAATAATTATTTTAAATGACGGATAAATAATTAATTATATAACGGATTATTGTAATTATTTTTAATAGGTTTGAAATTAATTATTTTAATTAATTACAATGGTATACTAAAGGAATTTTATGGTAAATTACTGAACATGCAGAAATTTTAGTACAGCAATTTGTACTTTTAAAAGAATGTAGTACATTTTAGTACATATATGAATTGTATACATGCATTAGTATAATAAAAAAAAAAGAATTAAGTACATGCATAGGTATGGTTTAAAAGGAATTAAGTACATGCAATTTTTAGGATATGCATTGATTTGAGTAATGGTACTCAAGAAAATATGATATATGCATAGGTGCATTTTAAAGGATATAGTACTTGAGAGTACGAATAAATAATACATGCAAATAGTACATGCAAAAGGATATGCATTGGTGCATACAGATATGGAATTTGAAATGGTATTAGGTAATACATATTTAGGATAGTACATAATGGTACATAATGGTACAAGGTACTGAAAAGAATGATACACAAAGAATGTGTAATTAGGTAATTTGTGTAACAGTACACTAGGAATTATAATATGTATAACGGTATACAAGGAAATATAAAACATGTAAAATGTAATATATGGAAAAATTATTATTATTATGAATAATAATTTATGATTATTATTACTATTAAAAATTATTATTATTATTATTTTTAAGGTTTATAAAGCAAGAAAAAATAATAATAATAATAAAATCAGAGGTAAATGGTAGTAATAGTAATAATAATGAAGAAGCTTGGTATTTTTGCAAATTCAGCAATATTAGAGAACAATGCAAGGAGAGAGAAGCTTTCTCTCGCGCATGCATAGAGGTGGCCGGCGTGACAGCAGACACTCTCAGCTGATAAACGATTGGTTTTATACACACACATATTTTATGTGACAGAGGCAGCTAATTATGATATTCAAACACATTTACGAACACACACTTTTACGGAGGCGTGACATTAAATGATTTTTAAATATATATAATATATATATATATATATATATATTATATATATATATATATATATATATATATATATATATATATATATATATATATATATATATATATATATAATATATATATAGGTGGAAAGGTTATTTTATATACTGTAATGAGTATATAATTGAAAATAATTATTATAGGATTATAATAATTATAAATTATAAAATAATTAATGATAAGAAATTAATTAAAAGAATTAGTAAGTAAATGAAAGGTATACTTATCTAAGAATTGGTATGTCGGGTTTTTCGGAGATGTAGTGCTGATACACACGCACGAACATTGAAAGCACTGAAACGACTTGTTCACAGCTGATTTTTCTAGGATTTCAAGGTCATTGCCCTTGTTTGCGGCAATTTCAAGGTGAAGGACTGACGTCGGATGTATCTGCTATAATTTTGTTTGAAAAATATATGACAGATTTGGAAGAGTTGTGTAAAATACGAAAACACAGTAATAGGTATGGAAAAATAATGTAATTTATATTAAATAACGGAAATATAAATACATAAATGGTAAATGGTAATAATATATATATATTATTATATATATATATATATATATATATATATATATATATATATATATATATATATATATATATATATATATATATATATATATATATATATATATATATATATATATATATATATATATATATATGTTAAATAAAATACAAGGTTAAATGTTAAATGGTAATAAATATTATTTATAAATAGGAAAAATAATATTTAAATTGGTTGAAATTAATAAATAATAGGTTTATTAATTCGGAAAAAAAATAGAAAATTAATATATTAATGTTAATGGTTATATATATATTAATTTAAACGGTAATATAATAATATAATATTTTACTTGGTGTAAAATTAATATTATTATAAATAGGAAATTATGGAAAATTAAATAATTTGGAAAAATTAATTAAAAATTAATAATAAAATTATTAATTTATAGGAAATTGGTAATTAATATATTAAATAAACGGTTATTAATATATTAAAATATGAAATGGAAATAAAAATTATATCATATATATATATATATATATATATATATATATATATATATATATATATATATATATATATATATATATATATATATATATATATATATATATATATATAATATATATATATATATATATATATAGGTTTCGGTGAAACTCGGGCTTTTCGGTGACCCGAAACAGGTTGACCTTTTTGACCTCTAGGGGCGGTCTGGTTGACTTCTGGTTGAAGGATAGCTTTCTTCTAACTTGGACGAAGAGTTTCAAGCTATATAGGGTTTTCTTCTATGGACGAAGAATTTCTGGTAAGATGATCCTTTGGTAGGATTTTGGTAGGTTTCTCTTTTAGGACAGAGAATTCTGGTTTTCCTTCTTACTGGACGAAGACTTCTGGTAGGTTATTCCTTAAT
>SEYY01017896.1:5000-14119 GCA_009176605.1 Armadillidium nasatum
TATATATATATATATATATATATATATATATATATATATATATATATATATATATATATATATATATATATATATATATATATATATATATATATATATATATATATATATATATATATATATATATATATATATATATATTATATATATATATATATATATATATATATATATATATATATATATATATATATATATATATATATATATATATATATATATATATATATAGTATATATATCGACCTAGTTATCTCTGGCCTGACCAATATATTGTCCAGGAGGTCGCTACACTTTGTTGTAGCGCAGGGGAATCGATCAGGAGGCTGGGCGTTTTCTAAGTCCCCTTGTGGAATGCCGACTGGTAGTCGTGTGGTAACCTCCACTTCTCTTCAAAGCCCGAGGACCGTCCGTAGCCTTGGATGGAAGGCTACTTCAAAGGATTAGCCACAGTCGAGGGCAAATAGTCTGCCAAACTGGGTCTCCTTTCGTGAGCAGAGGCGTTGGAACTTCTTCTTCCGCTGCTGTGGGAACAGCTGCTTCTTGCTTCTGCTTTGGATGTCTTCTTCTGCTGCTGTGGGAACGGCTGCTTCTTGCCTCTGCTTTGGACGTCTTCTTCTGGACGGTGCGGCTTCTTGGGGAAAGTGAATGTAACAATATTTGCTAATGACCTTTTGAAATTATCTCTAAATGGAAAGGATCAATTAACAAATGATTGGTTTTTTCACTTTATTGGTATCTCTCATTTTTAACAAAAATTGCTTACAAAATCATTATTATAAAAGTTTCATAAATTCACATTGAAATAATATACAAAATTTTATTTATTTTAATTCTAAAGTATTATTTAATCATATATTTATATAATACATATTATTTTACATTAGAATCGAAGTTTTGAACACTAACAATTTTTTATTACAAATTTAATTTAATATTTTATAAAGCAAATATATTTTACATTTAAAAATAATATTTTAAAATGGTTTTCCTTTCGAAGTTTTATTTTCGGAAAAAGTAGTTTACGCTGGAACAGAGCAAAAACGCGAACAGCGTACAATAAGAATTTGTTTACAAAAGTAGTTTTACAATTTAGGACTGGATTATACATAATTTATATTACATTTTAAATGTTTTTCTTTTTAAATTAATATTTTATAAAAACGAACACTATATATATATATATATATATATATATATATATATATATATATATATATATATATATATATATATATATATATATATATATATATATATATATATATATATATATATATATATATATATATATATATATATATATATATATATATTATATATATATATATATAATATATATATATATATATATATATATATTATATATATATATATATATATTATATATATATATATATATATATATATATATATATATATATAATATATATATATATATATATATATATATATATATATATATATATATATATATATATATATATATATATATATATATATATATATATATATATATATATATATATATATATATATATATATATATATATATATATATATATATATATATATATATATATATATATATATATATATATATATATATATATATATATATATATATATAATATATATATATATATATATATATATATATATATATATATATATATATATATATATATATATATATATATATATATATATATATATATATATATATCTCATATATATATATATATCAACTTTTCCCACAAACGTGGGGTGTTGACTACCAGAAGTCACAACTTAACAGCATTCATTCATCCCCTCACCAATCTTTTCCATTCATTCCTGTCCTCCGTCAACCGCAAACCCTCCTCCCATCCCAACCCCTATCCCTCAATAAGTCCTTGACCCCACTTACCCAACCTCCCCTAGGTCTCCCCTACCTCTTACACCTTCAACTTCCGATATAAACACCTTTTTAGCCAATCTCTCATCATTCATCCTACAAACATGCCCAAACCACCTCAGCATGTTCTGCTCAGCTCTCTCAACCATACTCCTTCCCCAAGCACATTGCTCCTTTATTCTCACATTCCTAACTCTATCTCTTCTACTTACATCACATATCCGCTCTCAGACCTTTCATTTCGAAAACTTCTACCTTTTTTCTTTTCTCGCATTTAACCTCCACACCTCGCTTCCATACATAACAACCGGAACACAGCATCCCTCAAACATTTTCTTCTTCACTTCTCTTGTCAACCTTCCTCTCTTCCAAATATCCCTCAAGCCTCCCAAACTTTCTCCCCCTCTCTTATTCTATATCCAACTTCGTCACCCTCACAAACATCACCCCCTCAAAATTCACACCCAGATATTTAAAAGAATTAACCCATTCCAATCTCTCCCTCCCACCTTAATTAGCAATTCATCTCCCCCACCTACAACCCTATCTACACTCTCCCCATTTTTCATCCATAACACTTTACTCTTTCCTGCGTTCACTCGTAAACCTAACTCATCACAACATTTTACAAACTCATCCACCAAAACTTTTAAACCCTCTTGTGACTCAGACAAAAGTACAACATCATCCGCATATAATAACACATTCACATTCCATATATCTTGATGATCATTCATTCTCACCCCTTTACCTTCTCTTTAATATACATATATATATATATATATATATATATATATATATATATATATATATATATATATATATATATATATTATATATATATATATATATATATTATATATATATATTATATAATATATATATATATGTGTGTGTGTATTTATACTGAATTCTCATTCAATAAACATTTAAAAAGAAAATTCAATTATTGATAAGAACATAAGAAAAATAGAGACAATTAAAAGCCACACTAACATATCCAGACTGTTTCTTTGAAAACAAATATTAATATTAATACTGATGCACGCAGCAAAGACTAGGTCTTTTATATCCCTAGTTATCAATTCATTCTTGGAAAGTATGACAAAAATAAAACTAAGCCCATACATATCTTTGGTAAACTTAACTAATTATACATGCAACATACAATGAACCAACAACCACTATAAAACTGCCAGTTAGTCTTAGTGTCAAGCTGGTCAAAAAAGTTCATATATACCTACCAATTTGGCTTAGTCAAGTTATACTATTCGATACCTAAACCATAGTATAAGTATCCTTAGTAAGACAAAGATATAGGATATTTGTTTGCAGATTTTCATGACCTTGAAAAATTTTGTAGCTTTAGCTCCGCCTACTTTGATGCCAAAAGTATTATTTTCCTCACTGATACATATGACGTATAAGTGACGTCATAAAACCTATTGCCTCTTATTAATTATTACATTTTATATATATATATATATATATATAATATATATATATTTAATATATTAATATAATATATAATATATATATATATATATATATATATATAATATATATCGAAAATGGGAAATTCGAAACTTATAATCTGGTACAAAGTTATTAAATTTGGCAACACTGTCGTTGCCGTTTTTTTTTATTTAAAAATGTCAAAGAAACCTGCTTCGTGATTGGTCATGAAAACAAAAGCTATCTGTTATTGGAGTCGGGCTACCTAATGACGTAAAAAAAAATTAATATTTTTTTTCAATAATAAGCATTATTTTACATGTTATTTCTACAAAAAAGATTTAATTAGATTTTAAATGATTAAAAGAAATACAATTTGCTTCATGAGGGTGTTTATTAAAAAAATAAATAAATAGGTATACATAAAAAGTGCATCACTGTCAATCAGAAAATTATAACATTTATTAATCCTACTAAGTAATACTTATACTATGCCTAAACCATCCATATATCTATCTAGCCCCCTCTTAAATACTGCAAGAGAATCACAGTCAACAACTTCCTGTAGCAACCCATTCCAATAATTAACAACGCTACTGCTGAAGGAGTATTTTCTTAGACTGAGATGGCATGATTTCTTTTTAATTTTCTTATCATGGCCTCTAGTTTCTCTTCCATGATCCACTATAAAGTTTTTTGTTAATGGAAAAAACTTATCAGTATTATAATAAATATAATTTTAGTTTTTAAGCAAAAATAAAATCATTTCATTACTACTATCATTATTTGGATGAGGAACCTTTAACTACTGTATTATTTTTATTTTTTTTGTCACGGAGTTCGACTTTTTTACCCCATTTCATTTTAATATGGTACCGCTCCCCACTATTTCCATCAGGATTTTTATTGTTTTTATTCATTATTTCTCTTAAGTACTATTGTCTAATTCAGTCCATCATAGCTGGGGTAAAATTTTCATTTTCCTGAGCCCTTCTTTTCTCCTTATAGCTTCCCATTCACTTTAATTATAAGCGACCACTATATTCACAATTGCAATTTTTATTAATTTTACTTTATAATTTTATTACATAATTAATGGAATTTTATTATTCTGTTTTCATTATTATTCTTAGATAAATAGCAGATTTTCAAACTTAAAATTTACTATGAACAAAGTTCTTTCCTTGAGGGCTTCCTTGAAACACGGAGGCACGAGACGCACCAACCACTTTTGAGTGCTGGAAGGCACATTACTTATGTCGGAGACATAAAAACTTGTTGTTTGAATTCAAACACACATATAAATGCATACATGCACAAGCGCATTCACTCGTAATGCATATACACATAAAAACTAATATGCACACAACTAATCACACCCCTACACTCTGATTCAAATGTAAGCACAATCCAATACACTCACACACATTCATAAGGAAATATACATGAACCCTCACAGTCAAACACATTTACACAAAAATTCACACTCTCAGACATAAACATATATTCACTCAATATACCTTATCTTTCTTATAACTTTTCTTGATATTTAAGTTTCTAACCTTTACCATTATATACAACAAACTTTTTTATTTTCTTTCTAAGTATAACGAAACCATACCTTTTCCGTTTTTAAAATACTCATACTTTTTCTTTTGAACTTACCAATGCTTTCAACTCTCACACATCCAGATGTTTTCCGTTTTACGAATCCTACCATTTCCGTTTTAAATCCCGTACCTTCATTTTCACTCATGCCATTTTACGATCTCTCTCCTTCTTCACTTTAAATTCCAGTCTTTCACTTTTTTTTCATTCAAAACATAATTATGTATCATTTTACATAATAAACACTTGTTAACTTATTTAAAATTATTTTCACCAATATATCGTCTTCTACGACGTCATGCCCTTACTAGTTACATCATTTCATAAAATTGTTCATGCTGTATGACATTATAATAGCATGTTTGAATTCATACTTTACATATAAGGTATCATTCTTTAGTATAATCACAACCTCTGGGGGATGAACTTGATAACTTATTTACAGTATCACATAAATTTACCATTTATTATAAACATATGATAGCTATAATTGAGTTTGGTTTAAACATATGACGTCTTTTTGCGAAGTTAGCATAGCAGTTCCTATTGCCTCATTTGCTTAATAACAAAATTAATCTTTTAACTTTTCCCAAGTCAGCCTTGTACCTGAATTACTGTTCTTTGTCAAGGAAACATTTTTCTCAACAACAAATTTACAGAAAAAATTTATATTGAGAAGAAAAAATAGAAGGATTTGATACTCAAGTGATTTTTTTTTCTTTTACTTAAAAAAGATGGACAAAAAAAAACTTTATGAAAAAGTGGGAACTTTATACATTGGTAAAAGTAAAACAAAATGAATGAAACAAAAATATATAGGGGCAAATATTGGGAGTATTCTTCTACTTCTACTGCTGAGATTTCTTCCTTTTCTGTATATTCTACAATCTAAAATGGTGGAGCCAAGTCTGAAAAAGAATATTATAGACTAGTTTTTTAACTTGACTCAAAATAAAACTTGATTTATAAATCCAATTTAAAAAATTTATAGAATGATAGAAAAAAATATTTAATTGGGTTCCCCTTCTCTTTTATTCCTCTATTCTAAATAGAATATAAAAGGGTAAATTCTTCTAGTTATATCACTTTAAAACTAGAACTAATTTTTTACATACCCTTTTTGTTGGGAATTGAAGATTCACAAAATTATTGCTGTTGGTTTTCTTTTTTGTATCAGTTTGGCCTCTTTTTCTTTGTTATACTAGGAGGCCTTTATCTCAAAAATAATAAAAAAAATTATTAGGAAAAAAGTATAAAATACTATTTATTTCCATTGGCCACTGTTGTTTGTCTTTTATTAATATTAAAAGGCCAAAGTATGGCAGAGCATAAGACATAGGGGTCTTTGCGTCATAGGTATAAGATGTGGCCTGCCTTAGGGATGCAGAAAATGTTATTGTGCAGAAACAAAACCCCCACCTTATTTTTTGCTTTTTTAGGTGTTTGTTATTTTTTGGGAGTTGTTGGGAACATAGTCCTTTTTGAGTAATGAAAAAGAGACAAGGTAGCCAAAAAAATTTTAGCTACAATTTATTTTTTAATTTAAATATATATTTGATTTTAAATTAGATTTATAAATCAAATTTTATTTTTAAAAAAAATATTACAATGTAATTACAATGGCCAATAAAAAATAATAAAATTTAAAAATTTAAAAATATTTTGAATATAAAAAAAAAAAGAAAAAAAAAAATTTTTAATTCTCTCTTTAAAAAAAAAAAAAAAAAAAAAAAAAAAAAACTTTAGCCATCAAACCTTTGACTCTATCATTGTATAAACAACAACTCATCTGAACGTAATCTTTATTCCTTTTAATATTAAATTCCTTCTCTAATCTATAATCATCGCTACTTGAACTCAAATACAAGAATAATAAATGTGATTTAGAAAATACTTTTTAAAACACGTTTACAGTTAATCCAATTGTAAAAAATCAAACTCTTAATTTTAATAATAAAATATAAAATCCATTCATGATAAATTGACAGAAAGTCAAAGTAAATTCCTAACTAAATATTTCCCTTATAATCAGTGGCGGCTCGTCATTATGGGCTCCAGGGCTGCAGCCCCTCCAAATTAAAAATACCAGGCGTAGGATTTTGATATAAATATGAAATTTTTGTCAGAGAAAAGTGATTTAAATTCATTTTTTTAACAACTTAATACGTAAAAAGTATAAATCATTAAAGAAAATAAGAAGTAAATGCATTTTGCAACTGCAAATTTTTGGGTACAATATTTATTTTCACGCATTGCAATTATTTAAAATATGGGCTGTAAATTCTCAGTAACTAAAATAAACCAACTTTTTTGTTCTTAAATATAGGACAGATATGGCAAGTTACGAAAAAAAGTATGACAAATTGCAATAGTAGTTTTTGTCAAGTTGCCAGTCTGTCTTCCTTTGGTTTTTGGCAACATAGAGAATATTTTTGAATATTAAGATATTTGAATGTTGCCAGTTTGTCATAAAAGGACAGAACGTAAAGAATATAAACACTAAATAAAACAGTTTGCCATAGAACCTGGTGGAGTGGAGCTGTGTTTTTTTTTTATTGTGAAAGAAAATTACCAGATTTATTGTTTTTTTTCGATATATATATATATATATATATATATATATATATATATATATATATATATATATATATATATATATATATATATATATATATATATATATATATATATATATATATATATATATATATATATATATATATATATATATATATATATATATATATATATATATATATATATATATATATATATATATATATATATATATATATATATATATATATATATATATATATATATATATATATATATATATATATATATGGCCAGACTGCACTTTAGCCTCCTTAAATATCTAAAAAGCTACTAAACGTATGTTAAAAACGATAACATTTTTGGGATCGTTGAAGAGTTTTGATTAGGAAAAATTGGGAATTAAAAAAAAAATAACATTAATTTTAATAACTACGTAATTTATGGTTTTTTAAAGTGATGGACATTGTACGTCTGGCAGCGTCTTTTTATGAGTCAAATCATAATCATTAGGCTGTGGTCAAATTCCGAGATTTTGCAGTAGGATAAATTTAGGATCAACATTTTCAAATATCACCAGACTACTACAAATTTTAATTACAACTCCGATGACGACGTCTGAAGCAGAAAGATTGTTTCTCGACTTTGAAGAGAATAAAAACTTTTTTACGTAGTAACATGTGCAACGAGAGATTGAATGCATTAGAGATTGAAAACTTTTCGACATCTATAAAACTCGAAGAACTAATCTTATTTTTAAATAAGAATATCAGCAAGCTTTCCATAATAAATAAGGTACGTTTGATATATATATATATATATATATATATATATATATATATATATATATATATATATATATATATATATATATATATATATATATATATATATATATATATATATATATATATATATATACTTGCAGCCCCTCTCTGCCAAGTTTACACTAGAGCCGCCACTGCTTATAATTAATAAAATGTTCATAATAAGGTTGTGAAATTTCACTTAATTATTAATAAAAACAATAAAAAATTTTTAATATTTGTGTTAAATAATACTTTTAACACTTATCTACATTTTTCTGAGCACTATAGCTTAGTTGTTTAAAAGTAGGTCCAAATCTCATCTATTGTTTAATTTTTATTTTAAAACGTTAGCTTCCCGTTAAATAATTTAAAAAAAAAAGAAAACGCTAATTACAATGAAAAAATAAATATTATCCAAACTAATTCGCTTTAACAAGTTGATAAGAATTTTTATTTTTAAAAATGAGATATGTTAGAGATGATCTCTATAAATATTTCATACCATCTAATTCAAGATATAATTCCATATTTCTCATAAAAAAAAATTTTTAATTTAAATCAAAAAATTTTTTTTTATTTTGCTTTAATTTTTTTTTTTTTTTGAAAAATTTTTTTAAGTGAAAATAAAGAGAAAATAAACGTTTGATAAAATCGTTAAGAATTTGAATTCAATTTTTAACAAAAAAAAAAATAAGTAGTAGGAAAAAGGGGAAGCGAGCGTTTAACAGCACCTGAGCGAATGAAGCAAAATGTCAAGGGTTACAGCAAAAGATTCACCGAAATGCTGAAGGGCGG
>SEYY01017897.1:0-2500 GCA_009176605.1 Armadillidium nasatum
CTCGTCGCATACCTCCTCCAATAAGAAGACCTTTTGCGACACATCTTTCTACACAATATTTTGCTTTCTCTGTCCAATTTTCAGACCACAGACTTAATCGCTATGATCAACCTTACATGTACATTATTGGTCAAGTCTGGAACACACTCACTTCACCTTTTTCTCGACCTCCTATGACTTGCACACATTTAAAAACATGTAGGCCTTTAATTGAGCCAGATTTTGATTTTATCCCTAACTCTGGAGGAAATTATAGTAGACCTCTGGCCTTTTCCAACCAGAGATGAAATAATATATATATATATATTTTAGAGAGAGTGACGAGATCATCACTACCCAACTCATACAGGAGAGCGAGCCTATCTTATCCCCTATTATAATATAATATATTATATATAAATTATATTATATTATATTGTGCAATACAATATATAATTACTACCCTCCACTACCTCCACCACCCTGACTCCCTCTAAGCGCGTATATAGACTAAAATAATCAAAAAGTATAATAATTATATGAGGCTACATCTACTATGTACACTTTATTATTGTGTGAAAATATAAAAGCTCTTCTGGCCCGCAGAGTAATATATATTATATTATTATTTATATATATTATTATTATATTATTTAATTTATATATATAATTATTAATTATATATAAAGTGATGAAATAACATTAATAATATAAGAAATGATAGAGCAATATACTCTTATTATTTTCCATATTATTATTACCATTTTTATTAATAATAATAATTATATATAATAAAATAATAATGATATATTTATAATATTATATTATAAATATATATATATTATATAATATATATATAATATATATATATTATATATTATATATCTATATATAAAATATAATATAATATAATATATATATATAATATATATAATAATATAATAATAATATATAATATTATATATTAATATATTATAATTTAACAATTCTTGATAACCTTAAAAAATTTATATTTAAAATACGAGCGATAATGAAATATTCCTTTAAAATTTATTAACATTCATGCAAAGCTTGGCATGTTAAAAGAAGAAATAAAAAAAATTTCTTCCACTAATTAATTAGTAGAGTGTTTGAAAGCGTTTAATTATTAAATATTTTGTAGGATTAGGAGTTATGTAATTAACTGTAGTGTATTCGTTACTTGGGGTATTGCTATGATAAAGCTTTTTTATATATATATAAATAAAGAAAATGGGTTATATGAACTGATAAATGAGAAAATGGACTGATAGATAAGTATATAAATAGAGAAGTAGATAGTCAGTTTGGTAAATAGATAGATAGATATATCTATCTATCAATAGATAGATAAGGAATTAATTATTGGAATGATAATTAGATAGATAGGTAAATAGATTAAATGTTGACGTTGTGCTTGCTATACATTGACATGTACTATATTTTCTTGAAATTTAAGCTACGGTTTAAACGTAAGCAATATTATTACATTTTTGATTCGGTTTTTCTATTTCGTTTGTTTTCTTTGTTATTATCAGTAGTTGTAATGTTGCTGTATTATGCATTTAGTATATTTATGATTCAGCTTTAACGACAAACTTTAAAAATATTTCAAAGAATTCGAAAATTTATCTTCCCGCCAAATTTTTGTGCGCAAAAGCAAAGTTTCCCCTCTGCACGCATAATCGATTGCGCCTTTTCAAGATGGCTTCCAAAGAGTGAGATTGCAGAGCCCTCTGTCGTTGCTTTGGGAAGCCCCACGGCTCCATTACAGTGTGTGCTGGACAACTGGAAGTTGTGTTAGAAATTAGCTTCTTTTTTTAAATGTTGTAGAAGGTGTTAAATTTGGTAAAATATGCAAAATTACACGTTAACCTTGTGAATAAAAGGTGAATAAAGCTATTCCATAAGTTTTTAGCCGATGATAGATTCGTTGGCAAGGCCTGTATTGTGATAAGTGAGGGAGGTGGCCTTAGTGTTAAAGGCCTCTCCTTGCGATTGTGTGATTTAGTTCAAGTGGAGGTCTCTAGAAGTAGCCAAAATTTCGCTCTATTTCGGACCTTATGAGCCCTACAGAAACATACAGTAAGTATTCTTTTATATTGCTAATAATTAATAATTTTCGTTCATTTTCATAAAAGTTTTCTGGATTAATGGTGCGCCATTCCATCGCAATCGCAAAATTCCAAGTACGCCATTTCTTTCGCAGTTTTTTATATCATTAGCATATTTATATACGATTCCACTGGAATTTAGCATCAAATTTTGTCTTAGTAAATTTTCATATTTGTTTTTATTACTGATACACATTAAATAACTTTAAAAACTTAATAAAATATAACTACAGTGTATCTCTTTTATGAGAGAATCAAGTAGGAACTTTGTTTACAGTTTAAATAGTTATTGACTAAAGTTTTAATATATAATATAATTATATATAATATATATATATATATATATATATATATATATATATATATATATATATATATATATAATATAT
>SEYY01017897.1:5000-17504 GCA_009176605.1 Armadillidium nasatum
ATATAATATATATATATATATATATATATATATATATATATGGAGAATAGATCCGGAAATTATTACTTCGACAGGAGGCCTTCAAATCCAATTGGAGTATGTTCGTTTGACCAGAGTAAATACGGATACCGTTAGACAGAGAATAACAGGAAAAAATTATCACCTTCAAAGAGTGACACATGCCCATAATTACCTTTGGGAAATCTCATCTCCATATTAGCATTTGCAAGGCAGTATGTGAACTAGCATATTCGTGACCAGGAGAAGTTTTCACTTATGGAAGAGAATAGACTGTCTCTATAGAGCGGATCGACATCCTAGAGAGTATGATATGCGGCATGTAACATTCGGCAACAATTATATGGAGGATATGTAATGGGGAGGGGGGGAGGGAGGCTGGCATTTATTTGATGGTGGTCGTCTAAGCGCTGACCGCTATGTTACCAACATCATATCTGAGTTGAATTCATTCTAATGCAGGGCAATGCTAGGATACACGTAGCTTGAATTGCTCATATATTTTTGACTAGCATAGAATCCTGATTCATTCCTATAGAATGTGTTTTAAACATGATAATAACCACAGCAAGCTCTTTTACGCGTATGGAAGACCTCCAGGATTTCGTACGACATCAAATTACAAACATTAGAACACTTTGCCAAGATGCAATTTGTGGCTAGGATGTTCCTACAGGGTATTAAGGGACATTGAAATAGTATATGTGTTCCACGGTAAAGATCTTTAAAAATCTTGATTATTCTTTAAGCGAAACGTCCTACTTATATGAAGGTCTTTATATCCGGATTTCGCAATCTTAAATCTCGCTGCAATGCGATTTACTTTCTAAAAGTTCAGTCTTTAATTTTCACATCAAGGAATCCAGAATGATCACGTGATGTAAACAAACACTGCGGCTTTAAGTCAAGACTTTCTCGTGGAACGTATTGGTTATCTCTTTATATTAATGCCTATATTAATTAATATATTTGTACATAAATTATTGCATGTTAAATAAAGTAAATCATTTATATATTATACGAATTAATATTCGTATTTTGGTTGGTTCCAATAATTTTAATCACGATTGTTACTGAAGTCTGTTAACCACCCTTAAGTTTTATCTAATTTATATAACTGTTTTTTTTAGTATTGATTAAATAATTTGAATGGAATTAAATCGAATAGTAACATATATTTGCACTTGTTTATATATGTCAGCTGATATTTGTTTACATCCGATCGTTCCACGAAAATCAAGAAACTTAGACATTCGCTACAGCAGCTGGATGTAAATCCAAATTTTCGTGGAACTCATCCATTGATTTTTTTTTTATACAGAATTGTTTTCTGATTACCTCTGTATAATTTTCTCCATTTTCGTGTATTGTTGGATAGTTGTAACATTATCATAGAAAGTCTATCTTTACGATCACCATTTATGTATCATTTACTTACCTTGAATATATCGGTTCAATATATTAATTGTTCCTTTTCAAATTTAAACTACATACCTACGTTGGTGTGTTAATTTTCTGGGTTAATATATATATATATATATATATATATATATATATATATATATATATATATATATATATATATATATATATATATATATATATATATATATATATATATAATTAAAAAAAAAGTTTTTATTTTTTTTTTTAAATCACCTCTGGTGGGCAAAGGCCAGAGGCCTACTACAATTCCACCAGAGTTAGGGGGAAAGACGGAAGAATGGTCAAATTAAAGGTCGACGTGACCTGATACACGACATTTGAAGGTGTGTAAGTCATAGGAAGTTGGAAAAATAGAAGAAGGGAGTGTGTTCCAGACTTTACCAGTAGAGTACATGTAGGACAGAAGCATAGCGGTTAAGTCTGGGGTAGTCGGAGAGTTGGACAGAGAAAGGATGAGACTGTGTAGAAAGATCGTGTCGCACGAGCTCTTCTCAATGGAGGAGGTATGCGACGAGCGAGAGTTCAGAAGAGCAGTGTCCGTTGTAATAGCGATAGTATAGAGAGAGTGACGCAACAATTCGACGGGCAGAAAGAAATTGGAGAGAGTTAAGTAAGAGCAAGAGTTGTATGAGTGAGAACCAAATATTTATTATTATTATATATATATATATATATATATATATATATATATATATATATATATATATATATATATATATATATATATATATATATATATATATATATATATATATATATATATATATATATATATATATATATATATATATATATATATATATATATATATATATATATATATATATATATATATATATATATATATATATATATATATATATATATATATATATATATATATATATATATATATATATATATATATATATATATATATATATATATATATATATATATATACTATGTTAACTCTCTTTACTGTTGAAATAAAAGCAAATTCTAATTACTTGTTCGATATTAAGGCCACATTTAATATTACGCCCAAATTAATAGGCATTATTATAGGTAAGAAATGATTAAATTATTTCTTCGAAATGTAAAAAGAAAAAAAAAACAATTTTTGAAGTATTAATAAAAATTTAATACCGGGTTATAAATACGATATAATAGATTCTTTATACTGGTAATAAATTATTAAAATTGTTTTAATATCGTATAGACTTATTGGGGGTTAGATAAATATGGAGATAGTGTGTCACTCACTTTATCTACTTTCTTTTATCTACCCTTGTGTGTGTGTGTGTGTTATCTACATATTGTAAATCTTTCTTTATATTTATTGGTAGTGAATATATTTGCTTATATAATTTACTGTATAGAAGATATTCACAAATGGAAAGCTAAGAATAAATTTGTAAGTTAGGAATAATGATAATAATAATAATAATAATAATAATAATAATAATAATAATAATAATAATAATAATATAATAATAGTAATTTTATGGCTATTATTATTATTATTATTATTTTTTTATTTTTTTTTTTTTTTTTTTTTTTTTTTATTATTATTATTATTTTATTATTATTATTATTATTATTATTATTATTATTATTATTATTATTATTATTATTATTTAATTTTATTTTTTTTTTTTTAAAGAAGTTCTTTATTGCTTTCTTAATTTTTTTTAAAATTGAAGAGGTTGATGCTTGCCTTATTCTTATGTTACTCTAGTGAGTCAAGTGGGTGTGACGAATTTAAGTTTCATCCGTGTGAATTTTATAATTTTACATTGACAACTTATTCTAGTAGTTCCTACAACAGTTTGTAAGAAATTTCTTTTAAATGAAATAAGTGGGACAGAAAATGTTAATCATAATAATAGTTTTATAAATAACTTGATCATGGTACGAGAAGTCTCCAAGGAAATGTTTATATTTATATCTGTATAGGATATGTATGGGTTAGCGGTTAGGACTATAACTTTATGCATAGAAAATATTGAATTTCATAAGGTTTCTATCAGTCTCCTTATCTATATATTTACTTTAAGAAGGAGTATATTGCAGTTGGAAACAATACTATCATGAACATGAACATCCTTATTGAATGGGAAAAAGTGACCTGGACAGTATGAACATTGTTTCTTAGCTTCAAATCATCTACAATATACAGTATATATATAATTTTTTGCCACATGGTTAAAAAATTAATTATATTTTCAAGTAAAAACTTTCATCTCATAAACCCTTTTTCTTTTACCAATGGCTTTTAAGTTAATCAAGTTAATTGTTAACTTTTTTCGGAATGCTTTTACATAAGTTTCTATTAATTACCGATACTTTTTATCTAAATGAGGTAGCTATACCTCCCTGTACTTTATTTTAATAATAACGTGGCATCCATACTAAAATAGCATAGGTATAGGTATCGAGTAACATTAATAGATTCAGAATTTCTCCTTCACTCCCCTGCTAAATCTACTAACAATACAAAGTATAAAACTAATCGATAGAGCTATTTAAAAGTATAAAACTATCCGAAAAAGCTATTTAAAATATCCATAATAAATTTAAAAAAATCTTTCTGAATCCCATGCCTGAAAAATTTTATTCAAGCCATAGGCATATAAATACAGCCATCTTTATTTATATCCTTGAAAGATGTATCGATTAGCAAGATACACAACCGAATTGTAAGTTTTTTAGAGTAATAAACATGTCATAGGCTTGATAAATTTCTCAATATTTTTGATTAATATCCACTATTAATAATAATGGCGGGTTTAAATTTTTTTTTGTATATGTTTTAATAAACCCTAACAAATTAGCTCGTCTAAATATTTTATGATAAAAAGCAAACATTGTATTATTATTATTATTATTATTATTATTATTATTATTATTATTATTATTATTATTATTATGCTTTCACCAAAATAGCCTCAAGGCTGTAGTTAGCCAAATATTTTCTTTCCAGCTATGTGTGTGTGAGTAAATAATATCACCTCTGGTGGTGGTAGTCGCATCTGATAGAGTTAGGAAAACACTGATTTACGAAAGAAATTAATGGTTGACATGTTCCGATACCATTTGAAAGTGTGCATTCAAAGGAAAAGAAGGAGACAAAGGAAGAATGTGACTGTGTGGAAATAATTAGCCCTACGAACTCTTCTCAAAGGAGGAAGTATGCGATAGTGAGTTAGGAAAAACAGTGTCCTTTCACTGCAAAAATTGTCCTAACGAATCGTTGGAACAAGTGGCAAAAATGTCACTATAAATTTTTCAATAGAGAAAAGACATGTTAAGTACAAGAAAGTCGCTTCACCGATTTAATTTCTAAAAAGAAAATAATAAATTTTTTTTTTTACATTTTTGGTACACTTGTCCCAACGATTCGTTAGGACAGTTTTTGCAGTGTTGTAAAAGCGATAATTTGAGAGTCAGTGAGACCAGGAGAGTTGATAAGTTTAGAAAGTTTAGGTCTTACCTTTCTGAGAACTTTCTATGTGTGAAATCGTCTCAGATATGCGACCTACACCATTACACAAAGTAAACAACTGTGGAGGAGTGAAAGGACTCTGAAGTTGTCTCAGAACACTCAACCTCTTGAAAGCTTGTAAATTGAGAGATAATAACATTATCATTCTAAAAAAAACATCACGAGGAAAAGAAATACCAAGAATATTAAGGAAAAGAAGGGTTTGAATTGTGTTTTCGAGGAAGATATAGTTGTCTGAAAGATTATGTCGAAACTGAGTTTTTGAGCCATTGAAGATAAATTTTTTCTTGCTCCAACTAGAAGTATAAGAAAGATCAGAGGGCAGTTCCTTCAAGATAACTCCTAGAATTAACTATTTGCTGTATAGTTGGATATTTTTCAAACTGATTGGAGTAATGAAGGGTGCAATCGTCGGTAAAAAAAAGTGAATTTGGAGTAGAAGCAACAGCTACATCAGTAATGAAAATTAGAAAAAGAACTCAAGTTATGACAGAATCCTTAGGATGAACATTGATTTTTTTTTATACGAAAGACTATCAACAGAACGAATAGAATAGGAATCAGAGAGAAAGATAACTAAATAAAAAAGTTTAAAATTCAAAGCTTTGTACAAATACTATATTGAAGGCTTTCAATATCTCTAACTCTGAAGCAAAATATTCACTGAAATGCTGAAGTGCAGAGGATAAAAGAGAAAAGGGAAAAAACGTCACCAGCCGATCGTTCGTTTCGGAAGTCAAATTAGCAATCTGAGATGAGATTAAAAGTTTCAGAATGATTTCAAATCTTCATATTAAGGATGAATTCGAAAACTTTGAAAGGAACAGAGGTTAAATACATAGGACTATAGTTAGAAGTTTGAGAGGGCTCCCTTTCTTTCGATACAGGTTAAATGAGTATATCCGTCCTCAGGAAGGAAATGTAGATTACGATTACGAAACAGAAACAGACATTACAGTTCATCAAGGTAAGGTGCAAGCTAGGGAGCACAAGAGTTAAGAATCACAGGAGTAATGCTGTCAGGATCATACGTCATTTTATCAGAGAGGTCAGAAATAAAGTCTTTAGAAGAACTTATATTTTAGGCAAAATGTGTTGGAGGGTGTGGAGAAGGAGGTATTGCTCTGAAAGCGTTCAAAGTGGTATTAGAAGGAAAGTTCTGAGCAAAGAGTTCAGCTTTAGCTGATGGAAAAATAGTAGTGATGCCATCCGAAGAAACAATAAGAGGGAATGAGGAAGAAGAAACGGAAGAGTTAGCTAGCATTTTTCCAAAGTGAGTAAAAGAGTTTGAAGAAGAGGAACCAGAAAGATTATTGCATTTTCCTTTGAGAAAAGAGTTTGTAAAGTCACAAAGAATCGATTTTGCACCACTCTAGGATGAAAAATAAATAGCATAAGATTCTGGAGTTTGAAGATTACTGCAATCCTTAGATACAACTTTACAGTGACGAATGCTTAAACTAAAAAAAGTTAAATCAAGGTTGTGAATTTTATTTAAAGAGAAAATAAATGGAGAGTAGTTTTATATTCAAAGAGAATCATCTTGATTATATGCTTTTGCTCTGATGTGGACCTCCCGTTTTAATTATTCTAAAGATATTAATGAAGTACGACCGTAAATCCAACCAGTATGTAGAGCCGACTTGCCAGATGCATTTTATTCGTTTCGGCCATTGTTACTCCCGAAGAAGCTGATCTAAGAAACCCAATAGTGGAAAGAATTTGAGAGTACAAGAAGGAATTGAAGTTAAGAAAAGATCTAGCATATTAAACTCGTGTCCAAACTGCACTATCTGCCCAAGTTTTTTTGTGATGGGAGAAACAATAGGGAAGTTCACCAGCTAAACAGTGAGTATTAAAGAGAAGTTAGTTGAGGTAATGAGCGTTGAAATTCTCAATCATGATTATTTCAGAGAGGAGAAGGAGAGATGATGAACTCTATTTTGGAGTTTAGATTGTCTTAGAATGTACAAAGTCAGTAGAGGTAAGGGATAAACATACAGAACAAGAGATTTTTGTAGTAGTTTAACAATACAGCTGAAGTCATGAGGTAGGAAATTATGTAAATTCCAAATAAAAACAAGAATAGATCATAACTTTGTGCACATATAAACAACATCCATCTTTGGATGAAAAATGATAATAGAAATTGGAAGTGAGAACAGAGTGAGAGTTGTTATCAGAATTCTCAGAAACCTGATATATATATATATATATATATATATATATATATATATATATATATATATATATATATATATATATATATATATATATATATATATATATATATATATATATATATATATATATATATATAATATATATAGTATAAATTTTATACCACAATATCCTTTCCCACGTGGTGGTGTCTATCGCAGGCCACATCCATCCAAATACTCACCCATTCACCAATCTTCTCCATTGATTCTTATCCTCTGTCAACCGCACACCCTCCTCCAATTCATCCCTCTATCCTTTAACAGCTCCTTGACATTACTCATCCAACTTCCCCTCGGTCTCTCCTATCTCTTACACCCTCCACTTCTGAAACAAGTAACTTTTTAGTATTCTCTCTTCATTCATCCTGCAAACATGCCCAAATCATCTCAGCATACTTATTCAGCTCTCTAACCATACTTTTATATATATATATATAATATATATATATATATATATATATATATTATATATAATATATATATATATATATATAATATATATATATATATATATATATATATATATAGTATATAATATAATAACCAACTCTCTCTCCCACTCAACTACTGTGTGGAGTTGGTTGCAAATCCAGAATACTCAAGTGATAAGTGATTGTTCTTTACTGATCAAGTAATTGCATTGTTCCAGGTTGTTTAAGTACTTGCAACTCTTTGAAGAACGTCTCGTGTACTACCATTCCCCCAGGTTACCCTGTCTTGCATTATACTACTCTATTTACCCATACGAATGCCCATTCCTCTTAATAGGTCATTTTCTCCATCAAGCCACTTCAACATGTGTATACCTTAAAATATTGCCTTTCACTTCAAAAAATAAAATCCCTTTTAGCTAATCTCTAATCATTCATTCTGAGTAGGTGCCTTTGCAATCTCAGCATCCCTTGATTTGCTTTTTCCACCAGACATATTTTCTTGCTGCACATGTCTCTTATTCCTATATTTCAAATCCTATATCTTCTCTTTATCCTTCAAATTTCTGGTAAGCCTTTCAGTTTCTAACCCTCAGTCCTTTTTTCATCTTAGAATTTAATGCCCGCGTATCACATCCGTACATAAAAGCTTGGAACAAAGCACAAGCAATTTCGTTTTTCCCTTCCTAAATGAGTCTCATTTTTTTCATATATCTTTAAGAATACTTAACATTATTTCGCCCTCTTCATCTCTATGATCGATCCCTTCTTTAATCCATTCGAAAACCTTAATACCCATCCCTAAGTACTTAAAGACGGCTTTTATCATTTACTTTTATATATTCCTGCCCAGATTGACCTCAGATTTCTTTTATCTTTGCCCTAATATTCTTAACTTTACATTTAGCAGGATTAACCCCAAAGGTAGTTTCTCTTTTTAATTCGCTACCAATACATTATCGTCAGCAAATAGTAGAATGTTAATCTCTCAATTACCCTCATGTAGATACATATCAGCACCTTTCCCACTTCTATCCATATCCATAACTACATTATCCATAAAGATATAACTATGGAGACATAACACAACTCTTTCTCAGACGTACTTCTACTTTAAGCAGCTCCTCTTTCATACTCTTACTAAAATGTTTGCTCTATAGTTTCTATAAAGTGCTTTTACCGCTCACCCTTCCAAAACTCTATACAGCTTCCCTCTTTGGACTGTGTTAAATTCTTTTCCAGATCAAGGAAGCTTACAAAAATGTCTATGTTCTTTTTTGAGTATTTCTTTTTTATAATTTTCAATGTAAATACATATCCTCGACCATCCCTAAACCCACACTGTTCTTCCTTGCTATTTATCAGCACTACTTTTATTTATCTTAACACTCGTCCACGTATGTTAGTAGCTACACTCTGTAAACTTATTCCTCGTAAATTAGAGCACACCTTTTGTCACCCTTACCCTTTTTAATTGAAACAAAGAAGGAGTCTGAATAATTTTATCGTAGCCCTCATCTTTCCCAGCAAACAGTGAATAATTTTATCAGCCACTCCACAATACTCTGACCCTTTTAAAACATTTCTATTTCTACGTCATCCAAGCAATTTTCTCACCTCGTTATTTTCAAAGCATTCACGATTTCATTCTTTGCTATATAACTCATATTTTCATTATTAATCTCTTACGTTACTCTAACTTGTTTTCTTTCTCCATTCATTTTTACCCTCCTTGCAGTTAAGAAATACCCTAAAATGTACTCATCTTTCCTATACTTCCGTAATAGCTTAAACTATATCTCTATCCAAAACCTTTACACCAGTTATAACCTCTTCTCTCTTATTTTGAACCTTGTTTATTTCCTTTCAGAAAAGCTAACTTCACTTCTCGATAGTTTCCAACAATCTTCTCAACCTCTTAACCTCCTCCTCTTCACAGCTTTCACTTCCCTTTTAACTTCATTTCGTTACTGCTTGGCTATAAGATGCTAAATTTCTTGCAAATACTTTTTTTTCTTTTTTAATAACAGAATTCAATTCTTCACTCCATCATTAACTACCTTTTACAATTTCCACCAATCTTTTTCATACCGCAAACTTCCTTTACAGTCACTACTATTGTTTCCTTTATATTTTCCACTCCCTTCTTCTCCTATTTTTCTTTCATTCATTATTTCCTCTTTTTCACTTCTAATGAACTTTGTATGTATATGTGTGTGTATGCTTACAATATATTGTATACAATGTGATTGTCATTTGGATTGGAAGTATTAGAAAAAGAGAAAAACAAAAGAAATGGAAAGAAAAAGAATTAGAAAAAAGAAAAAAAAAATCCAAGAGCTTTTAGGACCAAGGAAAAAGATTATATAACGAATGGAGTTTCTGACCAAATTTAAAAACTAATTAAATCTGCAGAAAAAAAATGTCAGTCAATTACATATGAAATGATAAGTTAAAAATTTGGCCGTTTTTAAATTTATTTAACCTTTTATTAAATTGTATTTTTTAAAATATTTACGTAGGACATGATTTTAATATTGAATTTCTGTTGTATAACATTGCTATAAAAATTTTTAAATAGTAAAAGCATTTCGAGATTGAAATCGTGCGTTTGGGAAGAAAGACTAATATATATATAAAGAGGGGAGGTAGTAGGGGGAACCCATTTGATGGAGGGCCCCATACCCCATACCCATTTTGGAAGAAGTTTTCTCTTATATTTGAATATTCTTTCAGTTTTTGAAAACGCAAAAGAATTTGATCATTACAAATGCAATTGCAAAGAAAAAGAAAGTAGATATCAAAACGAACAGATTCAGACCATCATTTTCTGAGGTTTGATCCCAAACTCCAATTTAGTAGGTACGAATTCAGTGTTTCTCTCTATAGAGAAATATGGAAAATTTTGATAAAATCTATTGGGATTTACAACCATTCTTGCTATATTTTTTTTTTTATTTATATTACTTAAGTAATTATTTTGCCACTTTAATATCAAAGCCCTTTCCTACCTAAATATTAAAATCAAACTATGAAAATTAAGATAAAGTGTAAGCAACTTAAGAAAGTTCGAAAATTTTATAGAAGAAAAGCAGAATTTTAAATGATCCGAAGAGTAACATTAAAATATTAAAGAATGTGACACATTCCCTCTTAATGCTTCAGTTCTTATGGATCATAAAAAAGAAATATCTCACAACAGTGTTTCTCAGAACGGAAAATAAATTAAAATAATTTATTTCATTCTATTATTTCAATCCTTTATATTAATGTTCTATTTTATATTAATTTCTTATATATATATATATATATATATATATATATATATATATATATATATATATATATATATATATATATATTAATTTTTTTTTTTTTTTTTTTTTTTTTTTTTTTTTTTTTTTTTTTTTTTTTTTTTTATATTATATATATATATATATATTATCTTTCATTCTAAGAAAGTGTCCATACCATCTCAGAACCCCTTAATTTCTTTCTACCAGATGTCTCTCTTAGCAGCATACATCTCTTATGCTTCCATTTCTGATCATATCTTCTCTCTTTATCTCTCAAATTTCTGGTAAGCTTTTCGTTTCCTAGTCCTCAATTCTTTTTTTCATCTCCGAATTTAATGCCAACGTCTCACATTAATATAATAAATTTTCGTGTTTCCTATTTCTCTAAGACTACTCAGCATTATTTTACCCTCCTCAATTCAATGATCAATCTCTTCTTTCATCCTTCAGAAAGCCCCAGTATCCATCTCTATTTACCTAAAGACGGTAGTTTTTGCTAAACTTACGCCAACCAATTTTATGTTTTCCAACTTACTTAAATCTTCTTTGGACTTTGCTTTTAGCAGACTTAATCTTAAGTTCTTTCACTTGCATACTCGTTAAAACACAGATACCAAATCACGTATTTTTTTTATTCGCTACCAACACAGTATTGTCAGATAAAAAGTAGAACACTTATCTCCCACTTACCGTCATGCAGATACGCGTCAGCACCTTTCCCACTTCTTTTGTTATACTTAATTACATTATCTATAAAAAATATTGAAGTAATCATGGAGACATAACTCCCCTTACATTTTCTTATCTTAAAGCTTGGTTTACTTTTCTTATAAAATGCTTTAATCTCATTTAACAATATTCTATTTATTCCATAACCTTCCAAAACTCACCACAACCTCCCTCTTTGAACTCTGCCATTTGCCTTTTTCAAATCAAGGAAACAAAGAAAAAGAATCTTTCTTCTTTTCTGAATATTTCTCGACCAATATTTTCAAGGCAAACACCTGATCCACACATCCTCCGTCTACCGTGGGTCAAACGGAAGAGTGATTGTCTCACTTGCTTGAGGGCGCCGATTCGATCCCACTTGCGGACCCTAGGTATATACTATCTAGAAAAGTTCCTCCTCTAGAATAGGGCAATGCCCATGAGATGTGAACTTTTGATAGAAAAAAAAATCTTCCATCATCCCTAAAGCACATTGTTCTTCCCAATCATATTATCCATTGTGTTCTAACTTTAATAACTGCATTCGATAAACTAATTCTTCTGTAATTAGAGCACTCCTTTTTGTCACCTTTACCCCCTATAAACTGGCACAAGACAGAAGTCTTGCCAATCTTGTGGCACTTTGCCTCTTTCTCAGAAAACATTGGTTAATCTCTTAAGCCATTCCACGGCACTTATACCCACTTTTTTTTTACCATTTCTATTTATACTGCAGGTAAGTTCGAAGATTTTCCTCCATTGGTTTTCTTCAAAACCATCACAATTTCATCCTATGTTATATGTACCACATTTTCCCTCCTAATCTCCTTCCTAATGTTTTTATCTAATCTAACTTGCCTTTCTTTCTCCTCCATCTTTCCTCTTCTACTGCATCA
>SEYY01017898.1:5000-7500 GCA_009176605.1 Armadillidium nasatum
TGAACGTCTGCTTTGGAAGTTTTTATTTAAAAAAAAAAAAATCTTACTTAAATGTACTATCAATATTGCAGTTTTAATTTACTTCTTTCTGATCATCCAAATATTATATATATATATATATATATATATATATATATATATATATATATATATATATATATATTATATATATATATATATATATATATATATATATATATATATATTATATATATATATATTGACCTTATCACTCAGTGCTGAAAGGTGGCGTCAGCTATATATTTGTTTCATTAATTGCTGCCGTGAATGGTTAGAAAAAATCTGTTGGGTGTTTAAATAATATAAATATATATATATATATATATATATATATATATATATATATATATATATATATATATATATATATATATATATATATATATATATATATATATATATATATTATATATATATATATATATATATATATATATATATATATATATATATATATATATATATATATATATATATATATATATATATATATATATATATATATATATATATATATATATATATATATATATATAATGTAACTTTTTAATAAAAGATATAATAGATACGTACGAAAACAAATAAACACTTTGAAGTTTCATGCTAAAAAAAAAAAAAAAAAAAAAAAAAAAAAAAAAAAAAAAAAAAAAAAAAAAACAAAGGCAAAATATCAAAAAACTTCTGAAACAAAAAAAAAAAAAAGAATAAGAAAAGATTGTTGAAGGTTTGTGAGACGTGACGTGGTTTTCCCGATGAGGACTTATTGGAAACTTTTTCTTAAAAGAATTAAAAGAAGCATCGCAAGTTAAGCTTCAAGAATGGGGCAAATGAGAGAATTGTGACACGATATGAAAGAAGAGAACTTTTACCCTTCTTTCTTTTATGTGAGTTATGAGTGTTAAAAACAGCTTAAAAATAGGGATCAGACCATTGCATTACCAAATGAAATTCTTATATATATATATATATATATATATATATATATATATATATATATATATATATATATATATATATATATATATATATATATATATATATATATATATATATATATATATATATATATATATATATATATATATATATATATATATATATATATATATATATATATATATATATATATATATATATATATATATATATATATATATATATATATATATATATATATATATATATATATATATATATATATATATATATATATATATATATATATATATATATATATATATATATATATATATATATATATATATATATATATATATATATATATATATATATATATATATATATATATATATATATATATATATATATATATATATATATATATATATATATATATATATATATATATATATATATATATATATATATATATATATATTATATATATATATATATATATATATATATATATATATATATATATATATATTTAATATATATATATATATATATTATAGATATATATATATATATACGTATGTATAGCTTTGTAATTATCGTCCTTATATCTACTTTAACCCTCGAGGAAATGACAAAGAGTCTCTTCAAAGAAATAATTGCCATTATATTATTATTATTATTATTATTATTATTATTATTATTATTATTATTATTATTATTATTATTATTATTATTATTATTATTATTATTTTATTATTTTATTATGATTATTATTATTATTATTATTATTATTATTATTATTATTATTATTATTATTATTATTATTATTATTATTATTATTATTATTATTATTATTATTATTTAATAGTATGCAGTATTTGGATTATTAATTTTTCATTCCAGTTAGTTTCTATTACTTATTAAATTAGTAATTCTTAGTATCTGAAACTTATTTACAAATTAAATGATTCAAAGTTCATATATGAAGTCACTACACCTTTAATTAATTTACAGAAAAACAAACAGTTTTGTTTGTGTTAAAATACCTGTGTTTAGTTTGTGCTAAATTTTACAGATTCTTTTTTGGAGTAATTGAAAGGAGTAATTGCAATCGCAGTTACAGTGTCAAGATATATGATTTGTTCATCCTTGGTATTATCATATTCATGTAGTTAAACCTTAATGTGTACATGCCGTCTACCGTGGCTCGAACGGTAGAGTGATTGACTCACGTGCTTGAGGGATCCGGTTCGATCCCACTTCGGGATCCTAGGTATATACTACCTAGAAAGCTCCTCTCCTCGAATAGGGCAATGCCCGTGAGATGTGAACTTTTTATAAAAAAAAAAAAAAAAATCTTGATTACATATCTATTAGCAATAAAACTTTCTCTAAATATTCTGAATTATAAATGCTAAAGGTTCAACTGGAAACTCTAATGAAAATTAAGATACAAGAGGAGGGCTTAAAACATGTAATCTGCAACGTACTGGTGACGTTGTGATCTAAAACATATTTGATTAATTGCACATAGAGGCATAAGGTATAAAGTAAAGCA
>SEYY01017898.1:12500-15000 GCA_009176605.1 Armadillidium nasatum
CTCAAAAGAAGGGTCAGGTTAAGAGAGTGAGGTGAACGTAGCAATTCATAAAACTCAGGCAACTTCTTAATACCGATTTTGGGGAGTTCACGGGCGCCATGGGCATTTTCCCTGACTTGAGATCAATTTTGATGAGTTGAACCCCCCAAACTGTGTCAGGAAAGAGCGTGAGGTCAGTTTGAGAGGAGTGATTTGCAATTGCAAATCAAATTCCCGTTAAGCTATTCTGGGCCGACAATATGGATACCGAACTACTTAGGTTGAAACCTTTCTTCCGTAGCAGTAATGATTTATATATATATATATATATATATATATATATATATATATATATATATATATATATAATATATATATATAATATATATATATATATATATATATATATATATATTTATTTTTTTTTTTACTTACATAACTGATTACTTTTCATAAATATAAATTATAAAAAAAATTTTATATACTATCAAATAACAGCTTTGACAATGTGAAATACACTTCAAAAAATTCCTACTCATTCATGATAAAACTATATTTCAATTACATTTATATTCTTAAGCCATTCGTAATATTTTTAGTGTGTAAAAGAAGCTCTTTTTGAAACGCTTGCATGTTGCAATGAATTCTTTTTCTCATATATTATATTTTATTTTACTCTTTATGGGGTTTAGTACTCATGCAATTATTTTTCTTTCAGCGATATAAAATATGAACTTTGATATATATATATATATATATATATATATATATATATATATATATATATATATATATATATATATATATATATATATATATATATATATATATATATATATATATATATATATATATATATATATATATATATCTTTCTCTCTGTACCCTTATCTTTAATTTCCTTTCCGGTCGTTCAATAACAGCCGTTGTAAATGGTTGCTGTAAATCTATTAAACCTATTAATAATGGTGTTTCTCAAGGAACTTACCTATCCCCAACTTTTTTTCTGCTTTTCCTTTAATGATCTTTTTATTATTACTTCATTCACCTATCCAATTCTAAAACGAAAACTCTACCCTTTATTACCACTTTTTGTTTTGAAAAGTCTTCCTACTGAACAACGATTTATTGGAATAGGAAAGAAGCCATTTAGCAACTAACCTCGGATCTTTCTTGTGAATATATTTCGAACAGAGAAAACATGGTCGTTTCCAATACTTCAAAAACTCAGTTCCTTCATCTTTCTATATCTTTTTCAAAAACACTAAACTTAGACCTTCAAATCTGTTCGAAAATATTCTTATATATATATATATATATATATATATATATATATATATATATATATATATATATATATATATATATATATATATATATATATATATATATATATATATATATATATATATATATATATATTGAAAACGGAAAGGATGTGAGTCTTGAGTTGAATCATAGAATTGATAAATTCAACGCAACACTTATTTCACTATACCATTTGATTAAAAGACCGGAAAATCCCTCTCAAAGTAAAAACAATAATGTACGCAAGAATCTTAACACCTATACTGTCATATGTACAGTCGTGAACAGAAGTTCGTTCCTATTAAGCTGGAAATAAATATTTATATAAAATGGAGATCATCTCAGATTCAGCCAATCACAGTTCAATTAAGCCCCTCTCAATGTTTTTATTCTCTTTTTATTCAAAATAGAGCTTTTATGAAATGATCTCCATTTTATATAAATATTTATTTCCAGCTTAATAGGAACGAACTTCTGTTCACGACTGTACACGAGGCTTGGGAGCTCTTCACTAAAGCCAAAAATAAAAATGCAGTCATTTGAGATGAAGGTACTAAGAATGATAGCAGGGTGACAAGAATGGACAGAGTGAAAAGTTACAATATCAGAGAGAGAAGCTGGGAGTGGAGAGCAAACTGACATTTATAGAGAATGGACAGTTGCGATGGTTAGGACATATGAAAAGAATGGATGATGTTAAGTACACAAGAAAGTACTACGAGTGGAGATCGATGCGAAAGAATGAAAGATAGGAACATAACCTTGGGTGTGCGTAAAATTGGGTAGAGGGATAATGTCAAGGAAGCAGTCGAGAAGAGGGAAAGAAGTATGGGTGAGGTAGAATAGTTGAGAATGTACGAAGATCGGCGACGGTGGAGAGGTTTCTTCTGAGACGGCTGAAAGTTCGTGCATTTGTAGGAGAATGGTGATATATATATATATATATATTATATATATATATATATATATATATATATATATATATATATATATATATATATATATATATATATATATATATATATATATATATTATATATATATATATATATATATATATATATATATATATATATATATATATATATATATATATATATATATATATATATATATATATATATATATATATATATATATATATATATATATATATATATATATATATATATATATATATATATATATATATATATATATATATATATATATA
>SEYY01017899.1:0-2500 GCA_009176605.1 Armadillidium nasatum
ATATATATATAATATATATATATATATATATATATATATAGAAAATAGTCTGTGAGAGGTTATAGCAGACTTTAAAATCTTGAATATAACTGTCTGCGAGTGATGGACTCGACCTTTGACCCCTTTGCCCCTTGCTCGTGTTGAAGTCGGGGGAGTCCTTCGGGCTTGACGTCATGACTTTAGATCATGAGCAAGTTCCAATGCGATTCCCTTATGTACTGCCGTAGCAGAGTGATCAGCGCGCTAGACTTACCATATTAAAGGTTGTTGGTTCGAGTCCAATAGCAGACATAATTTTCTATATAGAAAATAGTCTGTGAGTGGTTATAGCAGACTTTAAAATCTTGAATATAACTGTCTGCGAATGATGGACTCGACCTTTGACCCCGTTGCCCCTTACTCGTGTTGCAGTCGGGGGAATCCTTTGGGCTTGAAGTCATGACTTTAGGTCATGAGCAAGTTCCAATGCGATTCTCTTTTGTACTGCCGTAGCAGAGTGGTCAGTGCGCTAGACTTACCATCTTAAAGGTAGTCGATTTTTTTTTTCGGGGTAGCCCAGGGCAACGCCCCTGGGGAGGGGGACCCCATCCTGGGGTTCCCTGATATATATATATATATATATATATATATATATATATATATATATTATATATATATAATATATATATATATATATATATATATATATATTATTTAATTAATTTTTTTATTTTTATTTTTTTTTATTTTATATTTTTCAATTTTTTTTTCGGGGTACCCTGGGGCTCTGCCCCAAGGGTCAAAGGTACCCTGGGGCGTAGTGCCAGGGTTATGGGATCCCATCCTGGGAGAGGATGAGAAGCCAAAGAATTAGAGAAGGTATAGGGGCTGGACCAAATATTCAAAAGATAGATGCAGCAGGATTGAGATGGCTGGGACACGTGTGGAGGATACCGGAGGTGAGAGCGGCTAGAGGGAGGTGAGAGTGGATGCCAAGAGGAAGACCGAGAGGGAGACCCAGAAAGAGATGGATGAAATTAGTTGGGGATTCACTGAGGCATCAGCTGCCTACGGCGGAACAGTTGGTGGAAGATGGAGTTATTTACGACAAGCCTAAATGGAGTCAAGTGCTACTGTGATCGGATATATATATATATATATATATATATATATATATATATATATATATATATATATATATATATATATATATATATATATATATATATATATATATATATATATATATATATATATATATACCACAAATTTACAAGCGCTTACTCTTACATTCCCTTTATAAAACAAATAAACAAAAAATGGCGAAACTTAAAGCTGCCTCGGAGATGCTTCGAGGGGCGACGTCCAAAGAATGCCCCTCATCCACTTCTCACCCCATCATTTGGGAGTTGGCGGCCTCCGATGATAGAGATAGTGCGGCCAGGACCCCGTGTCCTGCTTGCCAGGTGCTTTTTTTTTTTTATTAATTTTTGTAACATTCGCGGTCTTTTGTCTAATTTCCCCTTTGTCGAACACCATATCTCTTCTTCTAAACATCATCTCTTGTTTTTAACCGAAACTCAGGACTTGAGTGCTGACAGCAAACCTTATTCTGTTACCTCCTACTGTCTCTATCCTCAATTTTTAGCCAAAGGCAGATGTTGTGCATATGTGCGCAACGATGTTATTTGCTCTCGTGTCTCTAATTTGGAGTCTACTGAATTCTCTACTTTATGGCTTAAGCTCTCTTGCAATTCTACTACTAAATTTACTTGTTCTTTCTATTTATCACCTAATTCTACAGACTATAAAAAATTCTTTGACTATTTAAATTGCAAAATAGGGAACATTCTTTCTTCTTCTCTTTTCTCCGAAATCATCATTTTAGGTGATTTCAATGTTCACCACCGATAGTGGCTTTCATCTAGTTCTCATGATCCAGCTGTTAAACTCGCCTACGACTTTTCTATCCAAAACAACCTTGAGCAGTTGGTGCAACTCCCTACTCGTATGCATGACCGTCTTGGTGATGAACCCAACATACTTGATCTTTTCTTAAGCTCTTATCGTTCTTCTTATACTGGTAAACTCTTTCCTCCTCTGGGTTCATCCGATCACCTTCTTATCGATGTATCTTGTTCTGTCTCTTGAAGTCTTTCGCAAGAACGGCCCACGCCTTCGGCGATGAGATATTTCTGGCACTTCGGTGCTGCTAACTGGTCTGACTTAAGGTTGTACTTCACTGATTTCCTATAGAATGATTACTGCTTTCGTGGGAGAGGTCCCTCGGAGTATGCAGAGCGAATAACCAAAGTGATTCTCTCTGGCATGGAGGCGTACATTCCATATTTTTTCCTTTCTTCTAAACCAAACAAACCTTGGTTTAACTCTACTTGTTCTCGGGCTATTTGCAGCAGGGATACTGCCTTCAGAGATTTCCGTCATCTTCAAACTCCTGAAACTAATTTAACTTATATTTCATCCCGGAATCGTGAAAAATCTATTCTTCGAAATACAAAAA
>SEYY01017899.1:7500-16096 GCA_009176605.1 Armadillidium nasatum
AATACGAAAAACTTATTCACAATACAAAATACAACAAATTTTCTGGCTACTCTTCATCTCATTCAGGCAGTTTGCAAAAAATGTCAACTCAAACTTTGAATCTTCCACTTTCCTTCCACTAGTATTTTCTTTCAGCACAATTGACGTTTTACATTCTTCAAAAACTGAACTTTTGCCACTAATTCAACTTTAGATGATTTCAGAGCTATACTTCCTCCTTCAACCCTCCCCTCCACTCCCAACTCATTTATGTATAAAAAAAATTGTAATTTCTTCTACAAAGTCGATTTCTGCTCTCTCGCTTAGCTTCACACTAAGAAAGCGTACGATACTGATGGAAAAAATTCACATTGAATCACTCTTGTGATTCTCAAAATGTCCTTTTTAGCTTGCACTCTGCTTTGGCAAAATATTTCGCCTCTGTCTTTCTACTTCAACCTTCCCTTATCGACGCAAACGTGCTCTCATTCAGCATGTGGCAAAAAAGGGGACCACTCCAACCCTTCAGCTACCGTCCCATTTCTTCAACCGTAGTTCTTTATAAAGTTTCTTGTTAAGAGTTGGAAAGTTCTCAAATCTTCTAATCTTATCTCTGGTGGCCAGTATAGCTTTCGTAAAAAAGCTCTACTGGTGATTTACTTTCCCTTCTCTCCGACTCTTGATCACCTCTCTTCGGCATTTCAGTAAATCTTTTGGTGTCGGGCTAGATATATCGAAAGCCTCTGATAGAGCGTTGTACAAATCTATGATTTTTAAACTTCTCTTTTTCGAAATTTACCCTCTCTGATTTTCTTTCCCGTCATTGTAAAGCAGCTGTTGTAGACTGACATAGTTCTTCCTTTAAATCTTTTAATAGTGGTGTTCCAGGGATCTGTCATAACTCCAACTCTTTTTCTAGTTTTCGTTAAAGACCTTCTCTCAAATACTTAATCACGCATCCACTCTTACGCTAATGACTCCACCCTTCATTACCACTTCCAATTTGAAAGACGTCACTCTCAACGGCATTTAATTAATGCAAGAATGGTGGCCTTGGAACAACTGACCTTACTCATATATCAATCTGCAAAAAGAAAATAAGGTTGTTTTCAATGCCTCGAAAATTCAGTTCCTTCATATCTCTACTCCACACAACCTTCCACACAACTATGACATCTTCGAAAACACACAACTTAAACCTTTGTTCGTCCTTAATTTTTTCGTGAACTTTCTTAGAAGGAACACATTACTTCTCTTTCTAAACAAGCTTCCAAGAGGTTGGGTGTTCTAAGGCGCCTTCGTAATTTATTCACACCACCCGAGTTGCATGCTCTTTATAGGGGTGTTGCTCACCCCTTTATGAAGTATGCGTCACATATCTGGAATGGTCCACTCATTCATCTTTCCTTGAATAGACGGAGTCTAGGGCTTTTCGTCTTAACTTACGATCTATTTCTCTCGTTTCTTTCTGACAGTCGAATTGTTGTGTCATTCTCTCTATACTTTCTCTTTTACAACTAACACTGCTCTTATGAGCTCTCTCGTCGCATACCTCCTTCACTGAGAAGGGCTAGAGCGACAGGCTTTTCTACACAGTCTCCACCTTTCTCTGTCCAACTCTCTAACAATAGACATAACAAGTATGTTCAATTTTACGTGTGTTCAGCTGGTAAGATATGGAAAACACTCCCTTATCTATTTTCCCAAATTTCTTTGACTTGCACACTTTCAAACACCGTGAATCGAGACACGTCGGCCAATAAATGGCTATGATACTGACTTCCCTCACACTCTGGTGCAATTTGACCGGGTTTCCGATAATTTCCCCCACTCTGAAGGAATTTGGTAGTGTTATAGCCTTTGCCCACCATTGGATATATTTCTTTTATCTCACCAATGGTGGGCAAAGGCCAGTTGCCTACCAAAAACTTCACCAGAGTCAGGGGGAAAGACGGAAACCAGGTCAAATTAAAATTATAAGCCGACGTGACCTGATACACGACGTTTGAAGGTATGTAAGTTATAGAAGTTGGGAAAATAGATGGAGGGAGTGTGTTCCAGATTTTACCAGTAGAGTACATGTAAGATTGAGCATAGCGGTTAAGTCTGGGGTCAGAGAGTTGGATAGACAAAAGATGAGACTTTGTAGAAAGACGAGCCGAACGAGCAATTCTCAATGGAGGAGGTATGGGACGAGAGAGTTCAGAAGAGCAGTGTCCACTGTAATAGCGATAGTATAGAGAGAGAGTGACGCAACAGTTCGACGGGCAGAAAAAGATTGGAGAGAATTAGTGAGAGCAGGAGAATTGATAAGGCGAAAAGCTCTAGACTCCACCATTTCCAGGAGAGCTGTGCGTGTGGAACCACCCCAGATGTGTGACGCATACTCCACACAGGGGCGAACAACACCCCTATACAGAGCAAGCAACTGGGATGTTGTGAAGAAATACTGAAGGCGCCTTAGAATACCCAACCTCTTAGAAGCTTGCTTAGAAAGAGAAACACCAAGAATATTAAGGATAGATGAAGGTTTGATTTGTGAGTTTTCGAAGAAGATATCATAGTTGTGTGGAAGATTGTGTCGAATAGAGAGATGGAGGAATTGAGTTTCTGAGGCATTGAAAACAACAATGTTCTCTCTGCCCCAATTTGAAATACGAGATAGATCAGAGGTCAGCTGCTCCAAGGCTACTTTTCTTGCGTCTATTAACTGTCGTTGGGAAGGGTGCCTTTCAAATTGAAAAGAGTAATGAAGGGTGGAGTCATCAGCATAAGAGTGGATAGGAGATGAAGTAACAGAGAGAAGATCATTAATGAAAAGCAGAAAATATGTTGGGGATAGGACAGATCCTTGAGGAACACCACTGTTAATAGATTTAAAGGAAGAACGATGGCCGTTTACAACAGCTAATATATAACGATCAGAAAGGAAATTAGAGAGATCACAGAGAGAAGGATAGATACCGAAAGAGGGAAGTTTAGTAATGAAAGCTTTGTGCCAGACTTTATCGAAAGCTTTCGATTTGTCCAGCACCACAGCAAAGGATTCACCGAAATGCCGAAGAGCAGATGACCAAGAGTCAGAGAGAAGGGAGAGAAGATCACCAGTAGAGCGTTTCTTACGAAAGCCATTCTGGCGATCTGAGATAAGATTAGAAAAATTGGGAGGTTTCAAAATCTTCCTATTAATTATAGATTCGAAAACTATAGAAAGAACCGAGGTTAAAGAAATAAGACGATAATTAGAGGGTTGAGAGGGGTCCTCCTTCTACGACACAGGTTGAATGAGCGCACGTTTTCAGCAAGAAGGGAAGGTCGAAGTAGAAAGATATTGACTAAAAAGTTTACTAAGGCAAGGTGCAAGCTCGGAAGCACAAGTTTTGAGAACCACAGAAGGGATACCATTAGGACCGTATGCCTTCTTAGTGTTAAGCTCAGTGAGAGCAGAAATGACGTCTTTAAAGAAATTACAATTTTAGGCATAAATGAGTTGGAGGGGGATGAAGGAGTAGGAACAGCTCTGGAATCGTCTAACGTTGAATTAGAAGCAAAAGTTTGAGCGAAGAGTTCAGCTTTAGAGGAAGGCAAAACGGCAGTTGTACCGTCAAAAGATACTAAAGGAGGGAAAGAGGAAGATGCAAAGTTAGAGTTAACATTTTTAGCAAAATGCCAGAAAGGACGAAAGGAACAGGAACCAGGAAGATTAATGCATTTGCGGCGGTGAAAAGAGTTTTTGGTATCTCGAAGAATAGATTTTGCACGATTTCGGGATGAAATATAAGTTGCATGAGTTTCTGGAATTTGAAGACGACGGTAGTCCCTGAAGGCAACATCCCTGCGACGGATAGCACGAGAACAAGCAGAGTTAAACCAAGGTTTGTTAGATTTAGTAAAAAGGAAAGAATATGGAATGTACGCCTCCATGCTAGAGAGAATCACTTCGTTTATGCGTTCTGCACACTCCAAGAGAACTCTCCCAAGGAAACAAAAATCATTCAATGGAAAATCAGAAAAGTACAACCGCAAGTCAGACCAGTTAGTGGCATCGAAATGCGAGAAACGTCTCCTCGCCGAAGGCGGGGGCCGTTCTTGCGGAAGACTTGAAGAGACAGGACAAAATATAGAGATAAGGTGATCGAATGAACCCAGAGGATTAAAGAGTTAAACAGTGTAAGGAAAAGGATACGAAGTTAGGAAAAGATCAAGTATGTTGCGTTCATCACCAAGACGGTCAGGGATACCGGCAGGGAGATGCACCAACTGCTAAAGTTTATTCTGGAAAGAAAATTGGTAGGCGAGTTCACCAGCTGGATCATGAGAACTAGATGAAAGCCATTGGCGGTGGCGAACATTGAAATCAAAAAATATAATAATTTCAGAGAAAGGAGAAGAAGAGAGAATGTGTTCTATTTTGGAGTTAGTCGAAGAATTTTGGATAGTCAGTAGAGTAGAGTTAGAAGATAAGTAGACAGAACAGATAAATTTAGTTGTAGAGTTGCAAGAAAGTTTAAGCCATAAAGTAGAGAATTCAGAAGACTCCAATTAGAGACACGAGAACAAACAACATCGTTGCGCACGTATGAGCAACATCCGCCTTTGGCTGAAAATTGAGGATAGGGGCCGTATGATGAATCAAAGTAGGGCTTGCTGTCAGAGCACTCAAACACCTGAGTTTCTGTTAAGAATAAGAGATGAGAACTAGAAGAAGAGAGGTGGTTCGACAAAGTGGAAATTAGTAAAGAGACCGCAAATGTTGCAGAAGTTAATGAAAAAGGAAGATCGTGCACCAGGGAAAGTCGGCATAGAGGTCTTAGTGGCACCAACCCCCTTTACCGAAGGCCACCAACTCCCAAATGGTGATGGGGAAGGAGTGGATGAGGGGCATTCTTTGGATGCCGCTCCTCGAAGCATCTCCGAGGCAGTTTTATGTTTCGCCATTGTAGTTGTTATTTAAGGTAATGTACGTGGAAGCGGTTGTAAATTTGTGGGAATGTGAAAAGGGAGTCGCGGGAAGGAGAAGTGGGAGCATAGACACTCCAGTGTGAGACGAGGGTACACTAGAGACCTTCTGAGAAGGTGAAACGCGAAAAGGAACGAACCAAAGGGCAACGGAGTGAAACGGAATGGTCTTGCCCACCCTATCACCCCGCGGTTAAGCCCAATGGGAGGTACTTTCATCGCTTCGGACGGCGCTACGTCCTCCTTATATATATATATATATTATATATATATATATAATATATATATATATATATATATATATATATATATATATATATATATATATGGACAACAGAAATAGCAACCAGGCCCTATAATTATTGTTTACTGCTTGTCACAACTCCAAGACCAACATGTGAAACCACAGCCCCGAGAAGCATGACCTTTTTAAGCGCTCTTTGAGAAAGTGTTTAGAGGTTAGATGGAGAAGTAGCTATTTCCACTGAAAGGATGAAAATCCTCCCTGGGAGTTTAAATAAAACTCAAGGACTGGCACTGAAACCAACGAGCATAAAAACATGACCTTTTAGAGCAGATGGCGAAATATATTAGTCTCACAGGGAGAATATATATATATATATATATATATATATATATATATATATATATATATATATATATATATATATATATATATATATATAATATATAATATATATAATAAATATAAAAATAAAAAAAAAAAAAAAAAAAAAAAAAATAAAAATATAATATATATATATATATATATATATATAATATATATATATATATATATATATATATATATATATATATATATATATATATATATATATATATATTATATATATATATATATATATATATATATATATATATATATATATATATATATATATATATATATATATATATATATATATATATATATTATATATATATATATATATATATATATATATATTATATATATAATATATTATATATAAATATAATATATATATATATATATATATATATATATATATATATATATATATATATATATATATATATATATATATATATATTATATATATATATATATATATATATATATATATATATATAACATGATAGCTTTTGGAACAGATGGCGAAATATATTGGTCCCACAGGGAGAATGTAATATATATATATATATATATATATATATATATATATATATATATATATATATATATATATATATATATATTATATATATATATATATTATATATATTTTATGGTGGAAGGTTGTGTCTGTTGGTGCTCCAGTGCTAGTGTGTGTGTTTGTGTTTTTTAATAGTTTTAAATGTGTGTTATGTTTTTAATTTTTCTTTAAGTGTATAGTGTTTTAATCTCTTAGTGCTTTTAATTAATAATTAGTTATTTTTATTGTTAGTGAAGTACGTCATTTTCAGATAAGTATTGTTTTAACCTAAGTAAACTTTTACCATTTTAATTTACTTATATTTTCTTCATTCTATTAATTAAATTTCACTAGTATAAATTTACTTCATAATTTGTTTTAATAATTATAGCTTTAATATTTTTAATATTGATTTTAATATTAATTGCTTTTTTATTTTTTAATGTTAGTTTACGATACTCTGTGCTTGCGTGAGTGCGTGTGTGCAAGGGTGAGTGTGTGCGTGCATGCGTTCCGTGATTGTGTGTCTGCGTTTTTTCTAATCTGAGTGATCGTGTGGTTGGGCGTAGACGGGGCTCTCTATTACCTTTACTAACGTTCGTGGCCTTCGATCTAATTTCGCGTCTGTTGAACACCACCTCACTTCCTCTCGTCCTAATCTTCTGCTTTTGTCTGAGACCCAGCTGGACAGGGATTCTTTCTCTAGCTACAGCTTTTTTCATAATTTCCGACTAAATGGTGGCGTCTGTGCCTATATTAACATTAACACTCCTGTGACACGTCTCGTAAATCTAGAATTTCCTAATTTCGAAGTTTTATGGCTAAAAATCTGTCTTCCTACTTCTACTATTATCTTGTATTTCTGCTACTGCTCCCCTAATGGAAGAGATTTTCCATTTTTTTCAATATCTTACTACTTCTCACGAGACTGTCAGTTCTTCTCATCCAACTACTGAGGTTCTCTATTTAGGGGATTTCAACGCACACCACACTGAGTGGTTAGGTTCCTCTCATACTGATGCAGGTGAGAAGGAGGCCAAATCATTCAGCATTCTTAACCATTTGGAACAATTGATTAGGGAACCCACACACATTCCAGATTGTTCTAACCAATTCTTGAATGCACTTGATTTATGCTTCACCACTACTCCTTCTAGATATAAATACACCATTTTCCCTCCTATTGATATCTCTGACTATAATCTTATAGCTCTTAGTTATAATGCTCTCTCTCCAACAGCTCCACCATGCCCTAAACGTATTTTCTGGCACTTTAATCGGGCTAATTGGGGAGCAATGCTCCGCTTCTTAGCTAACTATCATTGGAGTGAATCTTGCTTTGTCTCGGGGGACGCTTCTGTCTCTGCTGAAAAGGTAGGGGCCGTAATCCTTGACGGGATGAGCAGATTCATTCCATCTTCAACTAAATCTTTTTCTCCTCAAAATCCATGATTCGATGGCAGCTGTTTTCTTGTCCTTCGGGAGCGGGACAATGTTTATCGTGAATGGAAAAACTCTATCACTCTTGTTAATTTTCATTTAGCTCGGAATCGTTTCAGGGATGTTCATCGACGGACTAGGCGTACTTTCATAAAAAGAAATTACGCTGACGTCCATGGCTCTGCTACTCAAAAATTTCCGGCCTCTTGTCAAAAATATCTCTAATAACTTCTGTAAATCTGCATTTCCTCAACTTCTTCGCTCTGATGGTTGTGTAGCTAATACTCCCTCTGAAAAGGCTAATCTCTTCGGCCTCCTTTTTTTATCTAATTCTACCCTGCTCGATTCTGGCATCCCTCCTCCTACTCTTTCTCCTCTCAGGTGACCCATGCCACTATCTGTAATTACAATTGATCGGGCGCATGGGATCCTGAAATCTATGAACGTCAGGAAGGACAGTGGCCAGGATGGCATTTCCCCTCGTGTTCTGAGTTAGCGCCTGTCCTCGTTCAGCTCTACTCTCTATGCCTTAATACTAATACCTTTCCTCTATGCTGGAAGCGTGCATTTGTTCAGCCGACTCCGAAGAAAGGTAGCCGCTCTGACTCTTCTAACTATCGACCTATAGCTTTCACTTGTGTTCTATCTAAAAATTTTGAAACTCTCCTTAACTCTCATTTCATGGATCATTTGGAGTCTCATTCTCTTCTCTCTGATCACCAGTATGGCTTTCAACGCTCGAGGTCAACTGGTGACATACTTTCCTATCTTACTGATTTATGGTCTTCTGCCCTTAGGGATTTCGGGGATTCTTGTGTGGTGGCACTTGACATATCCAAGGCTTTTGAAAGGGTGTGGCATACGTCAATGCTCTCCAAGCTTCCTTCCTTTGGGTTTCCTTCTTCCCTTTGCTTCTTACTCCCTTTTTCTCAGGTCGTTTAATTTCGGCTCTTGTAGTTGGAGCGACCTCTTCCTCCTTTTCTGTCAACTGTGGTGTTCCTCAGGGTTCCGTTTTATCTCCAACTCCTTTCTTACTTTTCATT
>SEYY01017900.1:0-27489 GCA_009176605.1 Armadillidium nasatum
TTTTAATCTTTTCAATATTATATCACCAATAAATGATGCATTTTTGAGTTTATTGAAGGAAACAATGAGAGGTCCAGAGGAGTTCTACGATAATGTATATTTTAAACCCAAAATTTTAGAAGTACGTTTTCTATTATTTTGTTAAAACAAATTCAAATTAAATAATGGTTCCTTTTCAACGTATGTAACGGTTAGGAAAAAAAAAATTCTTATTTGAAATTCATGCAGTAAATATTATAACTTTAGTTTTATTTAAATTAAAAAAGAAATACAGGAATTAACAATAGACAGATATCATTTTAAACAGATGTTTACAAATTGAACTTATGAAACAGGATAAGTAAGAAGTTTTAATCAAATATTTTATTACTGAAGCAAATTGCTCTCATAGAGAAGAACAATCCAACGAATTAAACAAAGACAGGAAGTTAGAGATCGTTAAAAGGTAATTGAAATTTAGGAAAGTGTGAGTGAGAAAACATCTGAAACATTTATTCCACCAACATCGGAAAAAAAGATGATAAAATAAATTGTATCCCTATGTTGACAATTTATCAAAATGAAAATATAATGAATACCTACACTGCAAAAATTGTCCTAACGAATCGTTGGGACATGTGTCAAAAATGTCACAGTAAAATTTTCAGTAGAAAAAAGATATGCTAAGCATAAGAAAGTCGCTTCACCGATTTATTTTCTAATAAGAAAATAACTGAAAAAATTTGTTGTGACATTTTTGCCACTTGTCCCAACGATTCGTTAGGACAATTTTTGCAGTGTATCATGATAAAAAATAAGTTTTCTTTTTTTACATTGGGCACTATATTTTTGATATCCTTAGTTCATTCTCTTTCTTTTTAGAAAGGGTTCTCAATCTGAGGGGAGCGCTGCCCCCCTCTGGGGAGGTGCGAGAGAATTTCAGGGCAGGCGAAATAAACTATGGAAAAATAAAATAAGAAAACAAGTCCCCTTCAACCTTTTAACAAAACTATTTCCCTGATATATATATATATAATATATATATATATATATTATATATATATATATATATATATATATATATATATATATATATATATATATATATATATATATATATATATATATCCTCTCTAGCAGCCGTTGTAGACTGCCACAGTTATTCCTTTAAATCTATTAATAGTGGTGTTCCTCAAGGATCTGTTCTATCTCCAACACTTTTTCTGCTTTTCATTAATCACTCTCTCTCTCTCTCTCTCTCTCTCTCTCTCTCTCTCTCTCTGTTAATTCATCTCATATCCACCCCTATGACGATGACTCCACCCTTCATTACTCCTTTCAGTTTGAAAGGTACCCCTCCTAACAGCAGTTAATAGACGGAAGGAGGATAGCCTTGGACTAACTGACTTTTGATCTATCTCGTATTTCAAATTTGGGAAGAGAAAACATGGTTGTTTTCAATGTCTCCAAAACTCAATTCCTCCACCTCTCTACACGACACAACCTTCCACACAACTATGATATCTTCTTCGAAAACATCTCATTGTTTCTTTTTTTCGTGATCTTTCTTAGAAAGATTAAGTCATTTCTCTTTATAAACAGGCCCCTTCAGAATTAAGGAATCCTTTTATAAATGCTGTTAAGGGACCCTTTTATAAATGCTGTTAAGGAACCCTTTAATAAATGCTGTTAAGGGACCCTTTTATAAATTCTGTTAAGGGACCCTTTTATAAATGCTGCTAAGAGACCCTTTTATAAATGCTGTTAAGAGACCCTTTTATAAATTTTGTTAAGAGACCTTTTATAAAGAGAAAACATGACTTGAAATAACATACTAAGTGTACAACTGCGTAAATCCTAAATATTAATTAACAATGTGTATATAAACTCTTTCTTATTATGTAACAATAATACGTTAAAAGTATCACAATTTAAAATATTACCATCACCTATACTTTTAATTAAAGAATCGCTTATATATATATATATAAGTAGAGTATTATTATATATATATATATATATATATATATATATAAATATATATAATATATATATATATATATATATATATATATATATATATAATATATATATATATATATATATATATATATATATATATATATATATATATATATATATATATATATATATATATATATATATATATATATATATATATATATATATATATATATATATATATATATATATATATATATATATATATATATATATATATATATATATATATATATATATATATATATATATATATATATATATATATATATATATATATATATATATATATATATATATATATATATATATATATATATATATATATATATATATATATTATATATATTATATATATATATATATATATTCTGTAAAGGAGAAGTAAAATTTAGTAACAGGTGTTCAAATAACAGAATCTTTTTACTGAATAAAATAGTGTCTTCTTTTTAAAGGATTTTTTGAAGATTAATGCAAATAATCTTTTTACTCAATAAATGATGCAATCAAATAAATGGAAAATCCAAACATTGGATTATTTGCTTTGAAATGTTGACAATTATTTGCTAATATTCCATTTCTATGAGTTACTTTGAATTTTTATTTATTATAATTATCATTAACGTATATATAATATATATAATATATATATATATATATATATTAATATATATTATATATATATATATATATATATATATATATATATATATATATATATATAGCTGGGTTGAATTTTTGTGGGATAACCAAACATGGTCAAATTGGTGCTCCTTGGCTTCCCTGTAGTGGGACAAAAAATCATTTTGCATTTACTCAATGTTTAGGGGGCCCAACTTTAATTTTTTTAAGGGCCGGCACCAATTTTTGGGTATTTCGGCTATTTTTGCTTGGGGCTGATATTTTGATATATTTTTTTTTTCTACTCATCTTATCAACATCAAATTTTCAAGGCTTATATAGTTTGGCAAGATGCATCTTTTTTACTTAGATAATTTTTTTGTATACTCTAAAGAAAATTTTTAAAAAAATTTCAAAATTTTTTTTTTTTTTAAATTTGTTTCAAGAAAAAATCCAAAACTAATAAAAATACAAAGAAGTTATCTAAGTAAGAAATATGCATCTCCCCGACTACATAAGCTCTGAAAATTTCACTCACTTCGCTTGAATAGAAAAAAAATTACCGCAATTTTCATTTAAAATTAAAAAAAATGGGTTTTGGAAATTTGACAACGCTGAGCACAAAACTTAAAATATCAAAATTCCGTGTCTAAAACTTTTAGATAATAGTCCAATCTTTGTATATTTCAAGTTCTTAATTATGAATTTTATATGCTTTGTTCTTCAAAATTTGGTTTTAATACTAATTGAGAGCTTTTTTCGACAAGTTTGTGGATAAGCGACTATTCATGCCTGTTTTTTGCCTTGTTGCACATGCAGTGTTTATTACTATTATTGCAAGACGTATCATGGCATGTGCAACAAGGCATAAAGACAGGCATGCAATATTCGGTTATCCACAACCACTTGTCGAAAATCAGCTACCACTGGCTGAGGATGTTTTTAGAGCCTACAAGTTCCATCAAGTAGTCAACAAAGATGCCAGTGTTACTCATCTAGCAAAGTTAGTGGCAACAGAAGTTAAAGGCATATACAATAAAGCAGGCATTCCAACAATAGAATTTGAAAGTGTTATAGTGAAAGTGAAGAGACTAATAGTGAATGTCAATGATTTGATGAAATATTCAAGAAAAAACAATCTTCTCAAAAATATCAAGATAAAAAAATCATTTTCTTGTCTCTTCGACATTAGCGCGTGCAAGTGTGTTCATAATGGTATAGTTGAACGTAATCAATGTCAATGTCCCAATGAAAAGAAAATCCCTGTATTGGAATGGCAATTTTGGCTTGATCAAAACACTTCAAGACGCATGATAATAGGAAATGTGGACAAGGAAAGAACAGAGAAAAACATGAAACTTCAGGAAAGGAAAAGGAAACGGTTGACATTTGAAAGTAAGATGAGACACAAAGATACGCAAAAATGTGTAAGTTCAGTTGAATTATCAGGCAGTGAGAGTGATGTGCTAGAAGAATCATTTTCCTTAGAATCAGAAGAAATGGAAGAATGTCACCCTCAAAATAGAAACCAGTATCCTGAGTTGTGTAAAGCATTAGAGAGGACAAATGTGAGCAATAGAGATGCATGTCTCATAGTTAATGCTGCCCTCAAGGACCTCGGACTTGTGTCACCAAAAAACGTTGTTGATCCAAGTAAGTTACAACGCCAAAGAAAATACTGGAGAGACAAACAGTCAGAGAAGCATTTGCTGCAACACAGAGGTATGGTCTGCATTGGTTTCGATGGAAAAATAGATGAAACACTTGTCGATACTGGAGGTGTGCGTAGAAAAGTTAGAGAAGAACATTACGTGCTAGTGTCATTTCCAGATGCATGTTACATCGATCACGTTAGTCCTAACTCAGGAAGATCTCCAGATGTATTTAATGAAATTCTGGGTATTATTGAACGAACAAGATCTACAGAGACTTTAAGAGCAGTGATTTGCGATGGAACTCCTGTGAATACGGGTAACAAGAATGGAATAATCACACTGTTGGAGTTACATCTTAAAAGACCACTTCAATGGCTCATATGCATGTTGCATTTTAATGAACTGCCACTCAGGAAGTTATTTAGTGTTGTTGATGGGAAGACAACTGGCCCATCATCACATGAAGGACCTATAACCAAACTGCTCTCATTTGATCCTCAGACCAAACCCATCATTAATTTTCAACCAATTCCAGGCTCTGTAGTTGATGTTCCTGAAACAGTTACGAAAGATCTAAGTTCTGACCAGCTGTATTTACTAAAAATCTGTTTATTAATTCAGCAAGGGGTACAAAATGCAGATCATAATAATATGCGGTATTTGAAAACTGCACAGCCGGGTGCCTTAAGCCATGCAAGGTGGCTAACTAAAGCTAACAGACTGCTTCGATTGTACGTTTCAACAGAATCCGCATCTGATGATCTGAGGCGTTTGGTACGATTCGTACTGAACTTCTATGCCCCCATATGGTTCTATATCCGCTCCCATCCCTTCTGTCAAGATGGTGCAAAGAATTTTCACTTTATGGTATCACAATATCAAAAACTTTCTCCTGAGGATCAGAACATCATTTCTCCAGTGCTCCTAAACAACTCCTATTTTTGTCATCCAGAAAACTTGTTGCTAGCTGGTGTTGCAGATGAACGGGAAACAATAAGAAGATTTTCATGTCAACAAATTCTTCAAGCAAGAAAGAAAATATCCTCCACCAATGTGCAAGTTCGCTGCTTTGATAAAAGGCAGCTAAACGTCAATCTCAACGCCACTTCCTACATGGAAATGATAGACTGGGGGAGTACTCCTATCACCCCCCCACCTCTTCTTGATGATATTAGTGATGATATTTTGGTTAGTAATCAACAAATTCTCCTACCAAAGTATCCGTGTCATTCGGTCGATGTTGAAAGAAATGTCAAAGATGTTTCCGCTGTTTCTAGTAGGGTCATTGGTCATTCTTCTGACATGGTGCAATACTAAAACAAACATTCTCGAATCGAAACACCTTCAGTACAGACAAAATCTTATTTTCTATGAGATTTTGTACTATGCAGGTTTTTAGCATGTAAGAATGTAAGGATATTTAAGCTATACTGTATATCTGGCTATATATATATTTTTGTTTTTAAATAAGAAGATTCAAGGTAAAGTTGGGGTATGAAAACAAATCTTGAAGAACTTACTTTTAACACATTTCAGTTTGTATCTGAAGTGAGCACCAAAATAAAGTTGTTTCAAATCTGCACTACAACTTTAGTATCTTTTCAACCCAGCTTAATATATATATATATATATAAATATATATATATATATATATATATATATATATATTATATATATTATATATAATATATATAATATATTATATATATATATATATATAATATATATATTATATATATATATATATATATATATTATAATATATATATATATTCTATATATATATATATATATATATATATATAATATATATATATATATATATATATATATATATATATATATATATGTAATATATATATATATATATATATATATATATATATATATATATATATATATATATATATATATATATATATATATATATTATATATATATATATATATATATATATATATATATATATATATATATATATATATATATATATATATATATATATATATATATATATATATAGCTCCCTTTCCTTTCCATTTTTTTTTCAATCTAAAAGCATTCCATGAAAAGTTATTAAACTTAACTTTTATGTTGGGATAGGCAATCCAGAAACAATTTTAAATAACAAAAAGAATAATGTCTTTTTAAACACATTTCCTCTTATTTTTTCCCCTACTCAAAATGACACATCATCTTCAACGTCTTTAGTACCAGCATAGTATGTACTATAGTACCAACAAACTAACGTAAGGTTTCTTTGAAACTACCAAGAATCTGAACTGTGAGGATTTCCTGACGCTCTCTTTCGCTTAGAACAACGGTTCCCAACCTGGGGTACGCGTACCCCTGGGGTACACCAAAAAATATATGGCTTAATTAAAAACGAATGTAAAGGAAAAAATTAATAGAATAAAGATTATAGATATAAAATATTAAATTATATATATATATATATATATATATATATATATATATATATATATATATATATATATATATATATATATATATATATATATATATATATATATATATATATATATATATATATATATATATATATATATATATATATATATATATATATATATATATATATATATATATATATATATATATATATATATATATATATATATATATATATATATATATATATATATATATATATATATATATATATATATATATATATATATATATATATATATATATATATATATATATATATATATTTATTTTTATTTATTATTTATTTTTTTTATTTTTTATTTTTTATTTTTTTTGTGTGTGTGAAGGTACTCGTAAATAAAAAATATTATGAAAGGTTACGGAAGGATAAAAAAGGTTGGAAACCGCTGGCCTTAGAATAAAAATCTTTTTTGTTTTCTAGACATAATATTTTTATGTTTCGTTATTTTTTAGATTTTAGAAATTTTTTTAAGTTTTCTTTTCAATCGAAAATGTTTTCACTAAATTTTATGAAGAAATTGTACAGTGGGAACATTTTTTTGCTAAGAGAATCTTTATTTGACTATTACTACTACTAATAATAAAAACATTATTATTATTATTATTATTATTATTATTATTATTATTATTATTATTATTATTATATTTATTATTATATATTATTATTATTATTATTATTATTATTATTATTATTATTATAATAATGATAATTTTAGTACAATCACCATTACAACTACCATTTATTATTGATATTACTATTATTACTACTAGTAAATAATAATTAATAATTATTATTATATTATTATTATTATTATTATTATTATTATTATTATTATTATTATTATTATTAGAGTTCTTGTATTTAAAAGTGATATAGTGATGAAGATCAGCAATTTCTGCATTGGTATTTGGTACTAAAGATACCAGTTTTTTCACCATGATGTTTTTAAAGTAAGAAACTTGGTCATATATATTCTTCATTGATCATTTGACCTCTCACTATAAAATTAATTTCCTTATTCTCTCTATTAAATGTAATCTGTTTTTTTTTTTTTCTTCTTCTTTTAAACTTCTAAAAAAATGTCCCAATGGTTGGGATGATTGACTAAAGTATCGCGATATATAAAATTATCAATGCAGAAAAGACTACTTGAGTGTAAGAAAGTTGCTTCATCAGATTATTTCTTTAAAAAGAAAATTTAATCGAATTTTTTATGTTTTATATTATTTCTTCCACTGACCGGTTGTGGAAATTTGACTGATTACCAAAGTAAATGATGCAACTAAAAATGTACAGGGTGTCCATAAAGTCTCTTAACAATTTGAAACAAATAGCGATTGATGGGATGTGTTTGTCAGATTTGATCTATGCACTCAGTGTTTATAAAAGTGTTTTATATCGAGTTGCATTTGTGTTTATCAGGGACTGTCTTAATGGATTAGGTTCTGTTAAATGTTTAATAATTACAATAGATAACACAGCAAACACAAAAGATAGGAGAAAATTCCACAAAACAGAGATGGCTGGAAAGATGGAGGCATCACAGCGGACAAGCATGAAGTTGCCTATGTTCACCTCTTGTGCTACAAGGCCGTCGTAAAGGCGGAGGTATACGAGTGGACAGTTCCCTCGAGCATTTTCAGCTGTAGTACCTTTTCATTTGCTTTTGTAATAAATTTATTAAATTGTAAAGAGGTTTCATGGTCATCCTGTATATAAGGTGTTATATAGTTCTATATTAGTTACCTAGCAAGTCCAAAAGTTTCATACTTGTTACTGTATATATATATATATATATATATATATATATATATATATATATATATATATATATATATATATATATATATATATATATATATATATATATATATATATATAATATTATATTATATATATATATATATATATATATTTATATATATATATATATATATATATATATATATATATATATATATATATATATATATATATATATATATATATATATATATATATATATATATATATATATATAATATATTTATATATATATATAATGTCACAGGCAGAGCCCTATTCAAGGAGGGGGTGTTAGATCAATAATAGAATAAGAAAACCTCTACAAGTCTCACCAAACGCAATTTTCGTAGGTGATCACGACATGGGCTGGGCTTTAAAGTAATTGAGATTTAGTTTGGCTGGAAGCACAAAAGATAGGAGAGAATTCCACAAAACAGAGATGGCTGGAAAGATGGAAGCATCAAAGCGGATAAGCATGAAGTTGCCCTTGTTCCTCTCTTGTGCTAAAAGGCCGTCGTGGAGTGAACATTTCCCTCGAGCATTTGCAGCCGTAGTACCTATAGAAAAAGACAAGCACCAACATCACGTCGCAAAGATAAAGGGTCAAATAAATTAGAAAGAGCTGATCAATTTGCAATCTTTTAGCCTTTGACTCAACCCTATCCAAAAGACGGGTGAAACCTGAGCCACCCCAGATATGAAAGCAGTACTCCATACAAGGGCGGATGAGGCTTTTGTATAATAAGAGCAACTGAGAAGAAGTATAAAATTCTCACAGCCTTAATAGAACTTCAAGCTTCTTTGGGGCAGCCCTAGCAACCATTGTTAAGTAAGATTTCCAAGACATTTTTTTGTTTATGTGAAGGCCAAGGATGTTTATGCTGTTAACAGGAGAGACGGGGGAATTATCGAAAGAAATAGAAAAGTTCGGAGGTGTCTTTAAGAGGGAGATTTCAAGAAGTTAAGTTTTTAAAGAGTTGAATTTCACAAGGTTGAGACTACCCCACTGAGAAATTCTATTCAGACAGTAAAAATGGAATGGGAAAGATGAAGACGAAAGGCAACTCGGGATGCGGGATGCAAAAGAGGGAGTAGATTTGAAATGAGTAGAAGAATAGAGAGTTGAATGGATAGGGTTCGATGAGTTTCTAAGAATATCATCAATGAAAAGTAGGAATTCAGTAGGAGACAAGACGGAACCCTGAGGAACATTACTATTGATAGGAAATGAAAAAGAAGTCACCCCATATACAACAGTTGAAATGTAACGATTAGAAAGAAAACTAGACATAAGTAAGCAAAGGAAAGGAGGAAACCCAAAGTAGGGGAGCTTGCCATACCCGATCAAATGCCTTAGATATATCAGGCACCACCACACAAGTCTCCCCAATATCCATAAGGGCAGAAGACTATAAATCTGTGAGATAGGAAAGTATATCACCAGTAGATCTCGAACGTTGAAAGAGGGGAATGGGATTCCGGATGATTTAAGAAGTGAGAGTTGAGTAGGGTTTCAAAGATCTTAGACAGAATATAAGTGATAGTTATAGGGCGATAGTTAGAAGGATCAGAGCTTACCTTTCTTCGGAATAGTTTGGACTAATGCGCGCTTTCAACTCTAAGGGAAAGTACTAGTATTGAGGCATAGAAAGAAATGTTTAACGAGGAACAGAGCCAGCTCAGAAGCACATTCCCTTAAAACTCGGGGAGGGATGCCATTGAGGCCGCTTGCATTCCTAACGTTCATAGATTTCAGAAGCCCATGTACCTGATCAAATGTATTCTACGTAAAGGCATGGGTCATCTGAGAAGAGAAGTAGGAGGATGGCCGGAGTCGTTCAGGGTTAAATTAGAGGAGAACAAGAGGCTGAAGAGATTATCCTTTTCAGTTGAAGTGTTAGCAACAGAACCATAGAGCGAATAAGAGAAGGAAAGGAATATTATATATATATATATATATATATATATATATATATATATATATATATATATATATATATATATATATATATATATATATATATATATATATATATATTATATATATATATATATATATATATATATATATATATATATATATATATATATATATATATATATATATATATATATATATATATATATATATATATATATATATATATATATATATATATATATATATATATATATATATATATATATATATATATATTATAATAGAATTTATTATTCATGCTTTCCAAAAAATGAATCAAACATTGGGCAATAAATTAAGAGCTTTCAAAATTTTAAACATCCGTATTTAATAATTGCGGATGTGGATGCGTATGTCAAATTTAATGAGGATGTTATGCGGATGCGTATGTCACATATATCACTAATATATATATATATATATATATATATATATATATATATATATATATATATATATATATATATATATATATATATATATATATATATATATATAGGTTCTAGAGGCTGGAAATCCTTTTAACCATTTTTTTTCCCACGTACGATTGCAGGAATGTTAAAATTTTCTGCAATCGACACCACCCTGCATCATGCGGGATACGTTGCAGTGTATAATATATATATATATAATATATATATATATATATATATATATATATATATATATATATATATATATATATATATATATATATATATATGAAGTGAATTAGGCATATCCTTCCACTTATAGAGCAAACAAAGAATGTGTGAAGAAATATACAAATTAAATAGAAGGTAAACAATTAACCAAGAGATCAAAACTGTAATATATATATATATATATATATATATATATATATATATATATATATATATATTATATATATATATATATATATATATATATATATATATATATATATATATATATATATATATGTCACCAAATAAGTTGGAATGACTTTATAAAATAAAATGAATAGAGTCACTTGAACGACTACTTACGAAAACCAACGATAAAAGGTAAGACAACTACATAGCCTACGTATCAACAACAACGATACAAAAACTACTAAATAAGGGAACCAATTTTACAAACCACTTTAAATAATGATAAGGCACAAGGTAAGCTTTTCAAAGATATGTTCAATACAAGATAAGTAATGTAAAAAATGCTCAAAAGAATCAAATACTTAAACGTAATGAAGTAATTTTGCCTAATGAAAATACAGGTATTGCTTTCATTTCACGATTCTGACAGCACTCTGTGGTTTCAACAATAATTTCCATGCTTGTAACTCACCCACACCCACAGTGCCGTTAATACGGGAAAACATTATATATATATATATATATATATATATATTATATATATATATATATATATATATATATTATATATATATATATATATATATATATATATATATATATATATATATATATAATAAAACTAGGAAAAAAAATCTAAGGCGCTCTCCGAAGCAAGTCAAGTACTGCAATTAAATTGAGGACATAACCCAAGGAGTGTTAAGTTGAGCTAAAACATTCCACTGGACTCCTTTGTCCACTTCGCGCTTCTCTTACACATATCATATTTATAGCGTACCCACGACAATACTTTACAGTAACAGTGAATATATTCAGTAATTACTCTCACAAGCCTCTTCCCTTTTCAAATATATCACACAGACTTATACGCGTACACTCGAAAACTTTGTTAATGAAATTAAAAATGGAGAAACTAATACCTGTCTTGATTATGCTTGGAGGGGTAGGATCCAAGTAATGCTCCTCATCCAATGCTCTCCCCCCAATATCATCTCCTAGGAGTTGTCGGCCTCTGATGATGGTTTTAGTGCCTTCACGACTTCCCACTGGCTTATTTTGGACCTAAGGTCTTTGCTTTTCATTAGTTTCTAAAGCATTTCTGATCTTTATTCCAATTTCAACTTTATCGAACAACATCTATTTCTCATCTCTTCATTTTTTGTTCAAACAAAAAACTCAGACATCCGAACTGACTGACAATAAATGCTATTTTGTTTCCTCTTACTGTCTGTATCCTCAATAATCACCCTGAAGGCTGGTGTTGCGCAACGATCTTTTCTGTTCCTGTTCCTGATTCTGATTTGAAATCTATAAAACATTGTGGCTTCAGCTTTTTTATTAATCTATTATAATCAGTTAATATATATTCAAAGACTATCCAAAATTCTTCCATTATCTAAACTTTACAATTATCAGATCACATTCTCTCATCTTCTACTCTGAAATAATAATTTTAGATGATTTCAATGTTCACTACCACAAATGACTTTAATCTAGTTCTCAAATTCGATTGGTAACCATATTCCAATTCTCTATTTGCAATAACCTTAAGCATATGGTGCGGCTCCCTATCTGTATTCCTGATCATCTTGGAGATGAACTCAATATACTAGATCTTTCTTAACTACCTACCATCTCCTAATTCTGTTATATTCTCACCTCTCGGTTTCTCCTACCGTTGACACGCGCCTTCAGAGATTCAACTATTTTGGCACTTCTGTACTGCTAACTGGTCGGACTTGCTGTCTTTCAATCTTGGAATGATTACTTCTTCGGTAGGAGATTTCCATTGGATTGTAAAGAACGCATAAACCAAGGTTATTCTTTTGATACGAGCCCTGCATTCTTCTTACTTTCCCTTCGACTTTAAATCATTAACAATGATCTCACCGTGACATTACCTTCAGGAATTACCGTAGACTTCAAATTCATTCAGGGGAATAAAATCTATTCTTCGGGACAATAAAAATTTTTAAATACAATAATCTTTCTAGTTTTTCCACTTCAAGCTCTTTCTGACATTTTACAAAAAATTTGAACTCTAAGTTGGTTCTTCTAACGGCACTATAGCTATCTTGACTTCTGCCAAAGCTGATCTTGCTCAAATCTTTGCCTCAAATTCCAATTTAGACTGACTATTTCGGAGCCATTTTTCATTCTCTACCTTTTTCCAAATCCTTTATGCAAAAAATTATAATTTCTTCTAAATATCATCGACTCTTACCCTCAGTGATTAATACAGGAAGTGAATACCTTCTAGAAATGTACTGATAGTATCGGTATCGGCAGTATCGACCATTTTCTTGGGTATCGGTATTGGTTAATATGACTGATACTTGGCCGATACTCCGATACTTTGAATTCGACTACTAAGTGATGTCTTTACCTTAAAGGAGTATATTATGCCATGTTTGAATAATAGCGTATTTTATATTTTGTCTTTTCTGCTGATTAATTGAGGTCTTTTCCTTCATTATTTTTATTCTTTATATTGTAGTTAGTTAAAGAATCTTCTTGTAAATTGTAATCATGTTAAAACATAAAAGCGAGTAGCTAAACTTTGTTAATACTTACTGGAAAATGGAAATGGAAAATTTTTTGAATAAACACAAACATAAAAAAGTTATTAGTATTATATTTGCATTTATTATTCCTAAAAGACAATATTTTAATTTATAAAATATACTTGGGCACAACCAAATATGAAATACATTACTAAGTATTGGTTGTACAGTGAATGCAATCCTCAGTTGCCTAGCAGTACACAAATTTTCTATCTTATTACTGTGTATTTCTTATAATAATTAAAGTATCGGTATCGGTATCGGCACCTAAAAAATATAGAGTATCGGTATCGGTATCGGCCTCTTTACTGGTATCGGTACATCTCTAACCTTCCTTATGGAGTCCTCTTCATTATTCTAAAAACTAGTGCCCCGAGCTTCCACCTTGCCTTGGTAAACTGTTTCGACAATACCAATCCGAAGAAATCAAAGAGGATTATGTTTACATGGTGAGCAACTTTCTTATTGGATCAAGGTCGAGATAAAGCTTAACCTAATGTTACTTTTTAAGATTACTGGGATGGTGCAGTGGTTATTTAGATACGCATTTCGGTTCTCGCACTTCGGATCGGCTGATTAAACCCTTGAAAGAGATTTCGTTGTTTAATGTTCTGATTAATAGACCTTCGCATAATATATATATATATATATATATATATATATATATATATATATATATATATATATATATATATATATATATATATATATATATATATATATATATATATATATATATATATATATATATATATATATATATATTATATATATATAACATATAAAGGAACATATAATGGTATATTTTATCAATTTATTTTAACCTTGAACTGAAAATATTTTACATTATATTGTGATGCAATTTTACTCTGTACTACTAAAAATACAAATAAATAAATAAATAAAAAAATAAAAAGAGCGCATAGTAAATAAAACATAATTCCTATAAAAACAAAATTCCCTTTAAATATTTGTACTATGTCAAAAAATCTCACATATTATATAATTAAAATTATATACGTGTTTAATTTGTACTTAGGAAATCCAAAGAAAAGAATTTGGAAATTTGGGAAGACGTTTCGGGGAAGTGACTTTACACTTTATCAGTTCGTTTTTAAAGAAAGTTTCCCCCCCCTTATTGTCTTATTCAAGGAGGGGGATCTTGTAGGAGGTTTCTTCCTATAATTTGCATCAATGATCGAACCGGTGCCTTCATGCATATGAAAATATCACTCTAAAGCTATGCCACGGTACACTTCAAAAATTGTCCTAACGAATCATTGGGACAAAATGGCAAAAATGTGACAGTAAAATTTTCAATACAAAAAAAGACATGTTAAGCATTGGAAAGTCGCTTCACCGATTTATTTTCTAATAAAAAAAAATGAAAAAAATTGTTGTGACATTTTTGCTACTTGCTCCAACGATTCATTAGGACAGTTTTTACAGTGTAGCTATAACTTAAATTTACTAATCAATAAGTTAACATTACTAAAATAATAAATACTAATTATTAAAAACTAAGGTTTAACACGTTCGCATGTTACTATTCAAAAAAGTTAATATTAACATCAGAAATTCAGAACAAATAAGTCTTAATAATACCAATAATAATACCAAAAAGAAAATACCAAAAATAACTCTAATAATACCAAAATAAATACATATAAACAAAAACTACTGACAAGCTTTTATAATCATATACAAAATAATGTATAATCTTTATCCATCATAATCAGTATCTGAGTCCTCGGACAAACTCCCAATAAGGAAGTTAGAAATCTAATTCATTATCATATGTTATATCTGAAATGGAGTCAGACTCTGACGATGTTTTTTTGTTTTTGTTCTTGTTTTTTGAGAGAGGACCTCACCAACGAGGGCATACACCGTCCCTCCAGGCAGACAAAATACTGCCCTTCAGGATATCACGAGTTCAGAGGGAGTGAAACACGTCCACACGCCATAAGAGCTCGTGATGCTCTCCTCTGACAATGTGAGAAGAAGATCCTTCAACATTCTTGTTCTTTTGATGTTTTTGGACTTAAGTTTTCTACAATCCAAATTAAAAATGCTGCATGAAATTTCAAATGAATTTGTCCTTTTTCCTTGGGAATATTTTAATACTTTTTATGATACCTATGACACCTTTTATTTTATCTTTTCATTTTGTGTATTTGTAAAAAAAAAGTATTATAATAATAATTTTACGGCATTTTTGTAATAATTATTCATTTTATATATGGATTTAGTTATATGTCACGATGGGAGTTTTGTTCTGGTTGAAGACGAAAATTTGCTACTTGAATATATGATGTTATAAATCCTTCCATATTATTTTTTTGGTTATATTCTTATTTTTATTGCATTTTCTGTGTTCTTTTCAAAAATGGTGAACATCGGTTATCAGGCCACTCTGCCGAAGAATTACCATAAGAAACTTTAAAAAATTATTTTAAGCTTTAGCCAGAGATTTATATGTTTTTAAATTCAGCTGACAAATTTAGTTCATGTTCCTGAAGTAGGACAAATCAACCATATTTTCTGACAATTTATAAAAATACAACTGTTTGGACGGTAAAATCTACAAGTACAATAGCTTCTTTAAATTGAAAAACTTTCCATCATTACCCTGAACTAAAGAATATTAATGACAAGGTTTATATATATATATATATATATATATATATATATATATATATATATATATATATATATATATATATATATATATATATATATATATATATATATATTATATATATATAGGAATCGACCGGGGCTGGAATTTGGCCGGGGACGGGGCCGGGGCCGGGTCACCCAAATTTGGCCGGGGCCGGGGCCGGGACCGGGGTTATGGCCGGGGTTTCCTAAAATTTGTAAGAAGGTCAAAAGCACTGAAATTTTAGGTTAAGAAAATTAGATATAAATTTAATTTTAATTTAATTGTAATTGAAGGAGTAGAATAGGCAACATTCACTTAAATTAATGATTATATGCATTTTCTCTAAAAAAAAATCAGAAAATTACAGTTTTGTATATTTAAAGTTTAAAAAAAGTACAAAAATTAAAAAAAAATTTATTCTAATTCATAATAGTGATTTAACACGTTTACCTAGGTAAGACCCAAAGGTAAAGTTTGAAAAAATGTAAGATATAAAATTATCAATTTAACCTGTATTTATACATATCATTGTTATTTTATTGCCATGTATCAAACTTGTATCATTTAGCTGCATTATTTAAAAATTATTATTTTGTTTATACTTTCAGTCAATATGGCTAAAAGATCAGCTTCTGCAGTATTTGAATACTTTACAATGTTTCAGGATAGGCTCGAAATAGCTAAATGTAACATCTGCAGTCAGAAAATTAGAAGAGAACCTCCGGGTGCTACAAATAAAAAAAATTTCAAACAAATCTTTTTGGAGTATCTAAAATCAAAACACAAAGATGAACATTCACTAGCAGAAAAGGAGCGGTCAAAAAACAGAAAAGAAAAAAAATCTTAATTTTCTAATATTTTGTTTGAAATTTTTTTTATTATTTGACTGATTGAGCTGAAATTTTCAAAATATGTGATTTTTTCACGAAGTTCTGAGTTGATTTCGAGCATTTTTTTTGAGTCTATAACGGTTTGAAACTTATTTGGATCCAAAGTTGAAAAAAATGAATAAATGGGTCAAACCACTGGTCCACATGAGCTGAAAATTTAACTGAATACTTTGCCCCAATTTCTTGCATTGGTGGGAATAGATTTTTGAATCACGTCTAGAAAAAGTTACAAGCACTTGAAAAAAAATTTGCAAAAATCGTACCCTTCTGGAGGAAAAATATTTAAAAAAAATCGCTACCTACTATTTTTTTTTATTTGTGGATATTGTTTAGAAGAGGAACAGGGCAACAATTTTTATTTAGTGCATTTTTAAATGCCCTTTGTTTAGCGAGATATAGCCTCTCAAACTTTGGGAATTTTTGAAATTTGGCCAAAAATGGACCTTTTTGAAGGCTATATCTCAAAACCAACGAATGTCATCGAATAAAGTACATAGAGGAATTTGTAGCCCCACCCCTCCTCTATACACACCTAAAATTTGATATGTTATAGTTGTATTTTTTTACAAAAGATTTTGTCTGAAAAGGTGTATTTTTTTAGTTCAAAAAAATTATTTTTCTATAGTTGGTCAGTTTTTGGCTTATAACATTTTTTCTATAACTCTGGAACAAAAGCTATTAGAGACTTTTGTAGCCCATATAATTTTGAATAAATAGTCCAGTTTTCAGCTCATTCTAAAAAGTGGTTTGGTTACCACCATTCTATGAAAAAGGTTAAAATTTCACAAAAAAAAAACAAAAAAAAACTTTTTAACCGTAATAGACTCGGAAAAACGCTAGAAATGGACTTTTCTTACTGGTAAAAAATCTATATACACTGAAAGTTTCAGCAGATCGGCTGAAAATTAAAAAAAAAAAAAAAAAAAATTTTTTTTTTTGTATAATTTGCCATTTTTAACCCCGGCCGGCAACCCCGGTTTTCCCTGATTTTTAACCGGGGCCGGGGCCGGGGTCAGTTAAAATGGCCGGGGTTGGCCGGGGCCGGCCCCCGGTCGGTTCCTATATATATATATATATTTATATATATATATATATATATATATATATATATATATATATATATATATATATATATATATATATATATATATATATATATATATATATATATATATATATATATATATATATATATATATATATATATATATATATATATATATATATATATATATATATATATATATATATAGTGCACGCTTACGTAATTCAATAACTACGATCCATAAAACCAAGAAACCCTTTAATTTTTCTCACCCATTTCTGATTAAAATGAATCTTTTTAAGTCGATTTTCAAGACATTTTCGATTCAACACAGAACACGAATACAGTCTCCTTAGAATGAAACTATCCTTAAAGTGCTTAACTTTAAACAAAGGTTAAAAAAGTTAATATCTCGCGAATAAAAATACTTTTTTTTTGTTTTTGTTTTGTTTTTCATCAGTTTTAAATAAAAAATTTTATTTTTTAGAAACGCCTCAAGATGTTAATCGTGATTGTTCATTGTTCATTGTTCAATGTCTACAATATATTTTTCGTCATATTTTGGCATTCAAAAAGAGACTCGCCAAAATTTTCAAGTATATATTTTGAATTAATAACATGCAAACAAAAAAGAAATATTCATACATAATTTGGTTACTTATTAGCTAAGTAAAATATTTAAGTGAAATAAAATTATTAATATTGGTAAATATAAACATTTATTCAATATCCGTAAATATCTTAATCCAAATTTTAACTTGAAACATATCACATTAAATTAAAAGTACATCTATAAAGAAAAAAAAAATTCTAATTTAGCTTTGAAAGCTATAATATCCTTTTATGGTTTTTAGTTTTTAATATTTAATATTTACAATTTTAAAAAACTTGGAAAAATATCACATTAAATTAAAAGAACATCTATAAAAAAACATAGAAAACAAAAAATGCATAGAAAAAAACATTCTCATTTAGCTTTGAAAACTATAATATCTTTTTATGGTTTTTAATTTTTAATATTAAATATTTACAATTTTAAAAAACTTGGAAAAATATCACATTAAATTAAAAGAACATCTATAAAAAAACATAAAAAACAAAAAAAAAAAAAAACATTCTCCTTTAGCTTTGAAAACTATAATATCCTTTTATGGTTTTTAGTTTTTAATATTTAATATTTAATTTTAAAAAACTTGGAAAAATATCACATTAAATTAAAAGAAAAAAAAAAAACATAAAAAAAAAAAAGAAAAAAACATTCTCCTTTAGCTTTGAAAACTATAATATCCTTTTATGGTTTTTAATTTTTAATATTTAATATTTACAACTTTAAAAAACTTGGAAAAATATCACATTAAATTAAAAAAACATCTATTAAAAAAAACAAAAAAAAAACAAACAAAACAAAAAAAAAATAGAAAAAACATTCTCCTTTAGCTTAGAAAACTATTAATTTCCTTTTATGGTTTTTAATTTTTAATATTTAATATTTACAACTTATTTACATTGGCTTAAATATTCCTTTACAAGCCTATTTTCCATTGTTTTAAACTGTGTCAGATTGATTCAATAATTTATTGTTAATCACATCACTTTTGTTATGCTTATATCACGCAAATACTTCCTGGGGACGTTAAAAGTTGATGCTATGCAAAATAACTGAATTAATAACAAAGCAAAAAAGACAACTACTACAGTGGATTCATATTTATCTAATTCTTTTGAAACTTTGTCATAACATCCATCCGTAAAAACTCTGCTTGACAAAAGATGGTTATTGTCATTTGAATTTACTTTGCATACTTCCAAAGAATAATTCTTACAGCAACTTGGAGGTAACATTATTTCACTCATATTTTTTTGGATTTTTGATTCCCAGTCTCTGTAATAATAAATTCCGCAACATTTGAAATTTCTTTGCATCTTATTCACCAAGCATTTAGATTTATATTCAAGTAATTCGTAATCAACAAATAGTTTCTTCATGTTATGTCTTACTATTTCTTTCGTATATTCTTTACAAGAAATAATTTTCGATCCAGTAATAATCTCGCAGACCATCAATGCTATCATCCCATTTATAAAAACTGGTTTTATCACACTTATAACTCCAGTGATCCCAAAAAGAGTTTGTAGTATACCGAAGAGCAACAACATTTCTGGTAGTGTATACTCATCAAACCTTATTAATTCCTTGGAATAATAATCAATCCAGTGAGCCATAACTAAAGCCATTGCAATAAAAATTACTCCAACACCAACATTTAAGTAACATAGGGTAAAGTGACATATATTTATACGATGCATTTTGGTAACTGTATCTTCAGTATTTTTAAGCACCTTTTAAATTTAAGTTGTTTGCACTGTCAATGAGAGATTAACAATGAGCATAAAATTTTTTACTTTGATATTTCATAAATTCTATTAAAAATATATATATATAATTTTTTAATTTTTTTTAGAGAAAATTAAAAAATCAACATTAAACTTTTAGTTTTAATTGGGCATATTACAAGAAACTCTCTATATATTATATGTTGAGCTTCATCAAGCTTATTATATATATATATATATATATATATATATATATATATATATATATATATATATATATATATATATATATATATATATATATATATATATATATATATATATATATATATATATATATATATATATATATATATATATATATATATATATATATATATATATATATATATATATATATATATATATATATATATATATATATATATATATAATATATATATATATATATATATATATATATATATATATATATATATATATATATATATATATATATATATATATATATATATATATATATATATATAGCTTACAAGAAAAGTTGTAAGGACCCGGGACAATACTGTCTAACAATAATGTCCTACGAAAGTAGGAGAGAGAAAGTAATTTTAAAATAAAATAAAATTTAAAAAAAAATAAATAAATAAATTAAAAAAATAAATAAATAAATAAATAAATAATTCATTAAATTAAGGATTAGCATTTTTGGTAAAAGCTTCTTAGTTTTGAGCAAAGGAAACAAAATACTTTTCCTGTAGGAATAAAGTCCTACTGATGGTCATGCCAATAGAGATAGTTTAAGGATGGAGATAAACTGACCCCTCCTATAATAGTAACTCCTTTCTATAAATTCCTATTGAATATTCACTTAATATTTTATTAATAACAATTATTAAATATATCCAGAAATTTTTCTTAAAAATAAGAAGGTTAAAAAAAATTGTAAGTTTTTGAATACTTTATGATACAATGAAATATTATTTGTTTTATCGATTTAAAGTAACTAATTAAATGATGTTCAAATATAGAAAGTATTTTTTACATGTAATTAATTAATTAATTGGAAATTAATAATATAAGATCCAAAAAGTTATTTACGTAAATTCTACCATTCATGTTGAAATCGAAATATGGAGATTTTAATTGTCGGCCATTTTAGTTCCAGGGTTCTCTGCCTGAAATAAATAAATAAATAAATAAATAAATAAATAAATAAATAAATAAATCAGTAATCAGTTATTTTTCTTGTCTCTGGAGACTTTCCTCATTAAAATAAAGCAAAACATTAATAAATGTATAAAATATTATTACCGGAAACTCATTTTATATTTGAGATAACTATTGAATTAAAAATATGTATAAATCATTATTTAAAAATTGGTCATAAAATCTATTTTCAACCTAAATCTTAATTTTATAATTTTAATTGAAATCTATAAATTTCAAATTTCCTTTTTAACTTTAGGTCTCAAACTTAAAATAAAATTTCCGAAGTGTGGGTATTATGTTGTATTCGATAAATTTTTTGTACTCTTATTTCATCTCCGTTTTTCCTCTCCGACCTTCTTTTATTGCTGGAAACGTAGGCTCATTCAACCTGTATCGAATTAGGAGCACCATCTTAACCTTCTAACTATCATCCAAACGCTGTAATCACAGTTCATCCCAAAGTTTTCGAATCTATCATTGACAGGAAGAGTTGGAAACATCTCAGCTATTCTAATTTTTATCTCTGATCACCAGCATGGAACATGTCCTGTTGATCTCCTTTTTTTCTCTCTGATACTTGGTCTCTGCTTTTAGGTATTTTAGTGTATCTTTTCCTGTAACGTTACAAGCACCGAAAGCTTTCGGTAGAATTTAGCTAAAAGCTTTGATTTTAAACTTTTCTCTTTGGTATCTATCTTTCTTACTGTAACCTTCCTTTTTACTACTCCGGTCATTCTATAGTTGCTGCTGAAGACGGCTATCGTTAGTTATTTACATCTACCAGTAGTGATGTTCTTCAGGTTCTGTTCTATCACGAATGGTCTGCTATCATTTACTTCATCTGCTATTTACTCTTACGCCGATAACTCCACCCTTTATTATCCTTTACAGTTTGAAAGACGTTCCTGTTAACAGCAAATAGTTGATTCTGAAATAACAGCCTTGGAAAAACTGACATCAAATTTTTCTCGAATCTCAAGTTGGGGACAAAGAAAACATGCCTTAAAAACGCATTTCTTCTTCTAACAACTCATTATAATCTTCCAAACAACTAAAATTTTAATTTTTTCTTCGATTACATGCAGCTCAAACCTTCAGATCTTGAAATTCTTGGTAATTCCTTTTCTTGTGATATTCATTTGAAGGATCATATTATCTCTCTTTCTTAACTGGCTTCTAAGAGGTTGGGTATCCTGAAGGGCCTTCAAAATTTTTTCACGCTACGCCTGTTGCTTCCCCTGCATGAGAGTGTTGTTTTCCCAGTATGGAGTATGTTCCTAACACTTAGAGTGGTTCCACACCTATCGCTCCTTTTTGTAAGGAAGTTTCTATAGCTTTTCAACTTGGCTACTCTCCTATTCTCACTAAATCTCTCTGTTTTCTTTCTTGCATACTACCTCAATATTATAATGGTCACTGCTCTTCTGAACTCTCCAGTTGCATACCTCCTTCACGGAGAAGGGCTCATGCCACACGCCTTCACCTTAGTCTCACCCTTTCTCTTTTTAACTTTCTGACCCTTGACTTAACTATTATGATCAGTCTTAAAGGTATTCTATTTAACCCATTTCCTTTGACATGCACACCTTAAAACGCCGTGTATCGGGACATGTCGGTCCTTAATCTGGTCTTGATTCAGGTTGAATCCCAACTCTGGTGGAAATTAGTATGCCTTTATCTTTGTCCATCTATCTATCTATCTATCTATCTATCTATCTATCTATCTATCTATCTATCTATATATATATATATATATATATATATATATATATATATATATATATATATATATATATATATATATATATATATATATATAGTTCTACTTACGACCTATATTTATAACTTTCTTTTTGCCATTAATATCTATAATTTTCTTATTCCCTTCGAAATACACAGACTTTCTATACTGTTGTCCACTGTTGTTCCAGGGATCTCTGCCTGTAAAATGGAAAAGAATGGAAAACAGTTAGTAATTAACTCTCTCTCTCTCTCTCTCTCTCTCTCTCTCTCTCTCTCTCTCTCTCTCTCTCTCTCTCTCTCTCTCAACCCTAAGCAAAATAATAAATAAATTTCTAAATATTATACCCAATATTGGGTTATTTTTTTGTGAGGTAACTATTATATTAATTATTTCCATAAGTATCAAAAATTTAGATGAAAAAATTTTATAGTTTTATTTTTTTATTATCAATTATTTAACATCTATCAAATATTTTTCATAATTTTCCAATTCACACTTGCAAAAAAAAAAAAAAAAAAAAAAAAAAAAAAAAAAAATAAAAATATATATATATATATATATATATATATATATATATATATATATATATATATATATATATATATATATATATATATATATATATATATATATATATATATATATATATATATATATATATATATATATATTCTTTTATGAGTTGAACTATAATGAAATTTTTCTTCGTCCAAAAAGAAAGAATGTGGAAATTTAGATCTACAATTAGTTTTCAAAAAATCCAGCGAAAATAATTTAAGTTGAAGAATGATTAAAAATGGAGCAAATAAGAAAAATATTTTCATTTATAAATTTTTGCCGGACTCTCCATTCTCTTCTAAGTGTTTTATTTTTGTTCCAGTTATTTATACAGTTTCATTCCTGCATTTATATTTAAGGTCATACCTACCATTAAATTCTAGCGTAATTTGTGTAAGTCAAATATACTCGTATGAATAATTTGAAACCAAAATTTTTTAAAAAATCGTTTGAATTATCCGATGAATATCATAAGTTCTTTTTAGTGTAAGCTCAAAGTGTGCAGATATTACAACTTACTGGAAGTTACATTGTGTTCTTTTATAAAGAGTCTGGAAAATGATGGAGATTGTGAAATAATATTTGAATCATTTAAGCTTTGGGTAGAGAATTCAATTTAGCCATGCGGTAAGTCAGCTTTTTAGACATTCCTTAGAATACAAGAATGTTTAAAGAGGAAGAATCAAAGTTTGGAGAGATTTTTTTTAAAGAAAATATCAGAAAGAGTTATGGTAACTCTCCCTTCTTTTCTACAGAGAAATGAGTTTAGATACATCAATGAATAGATTCTGCTTGGCTCAGAGTTGGACTTACAAGTAGAATAAGAATCAAGTGTTTGAAGATGAAGATAATATTTGAAATTAACATCTTTGTAATGTACCTTCTCATTATTTTGCCATTACTCACTGACATCAACCCAGTGTATCCAAAAACTCGAGAACATCAGAAGATAGACCACAATTTAAAAGTTTTGGTTATAAGGTAAGGAAAATAAAATTAGTAGAAGAGAAGGATTTATTTATTTTATGGAATATAAACACCTTGAATTTGAAACGTCCTGAAAGGGTAATAATTAATTATTCCAAGAGAGAAAAGGGCTACAAACATAAATCCAACCGTCGCAATTTACATAAACGAAATGCTATAAGGATCTTTACATTTTCCTTTTAATTAATTAAATAAATTAAATAAAGCCAAAGAAACCTCTTTACATTTTCCTTTTACTTAATTAAATAAATTAAATAAAGCCATAGAAATCCTCTTTATTTTCCTTTTAATTAATTAAATAAGTTAAATAAAGCCATATACACCTCTTTACATTTTCCTTTTAATTAATTAAATAAATTAAATAAATTAGAAACCTCTTTACATTTTCCTTTTAATTAATTAAATGTTAAATAAAGCCATAGCCACATTAAAGCCATTTACATTTTCCTTTTAATTAATTAAATAAAATAAATAAAATTTTTTTTTTTTTTTTTTTTTTTTTTTTTAATTAAATAAAATAAAAATTTAAAAAAAAATTAAAAATTTTTCCATTTAATTAATTAAATAAATAAATAAAATTTTTAAAAATTTTTTTTTTTTTTTTTTTTTTTTTTTTTTAATTAATTAATAAATTAAATAAAGCCTTAGAAACCTCTTTACATTTTCCTTTTAATTAATTAAATGTTAAATAAAGCCATAGCCACATTAAAGCCATGTACATTTTCCTTTTAATTAATTAAATAAATTAAATAAAGCCATAGAAACCTCTTTACATTTTCATTTTAATTAATTAAATAAAGCCATAGAAACTTCTTTACATTTTCCTTTTAATTAATTAAATAAATTAAATAAAGCCATAGATACCTCTTTACATTTTTCTTTTAATTAATTAAATAAATAAAAACATACCTCTTTAATTTTCTTTTAATTAATTAAATAATAAAAACATACCAAAACCTCTGTCGATTGAAACTCTGGAAAACTCATCAGGTGATGCTGAAGGCAATGGTGAAGCGTTTGTCTTTCCCGAATCGCCTCGGAAGTGAATGATGCACAACAGGGAAATCAAAATCAAAAAATTAAAGAATTTCCTGAAAAGAAATAAAATTAAATTAAAATGTAATTAATTTATAGTAATTTTAATTAATAATATTATTAATTTAAAATATTACAAATTAATTAAATTTTAATTCGACATTTCTTTTTAGAAATTTCTTCCGTTTTTTTGGGGATCCTAAAATTTTTTTTTATTTGATCATTAAATTAAAAAAAAAATAAAAAAAAAAAATATTAAAAAAAAAAAAAAAAAAAAAAAAAAAAAAAAAATATAAATTAAAAATAAATAAATTAATTAATTATATTAAGTAATTATATATAATTAGGTATACAAACCATATTGAGTCACTCATAATTTTTTAAAATCAATTTATATTCTAATAAATAATATCAATTTATTTGAAATATTTTTTAAAAAAAAAAAAAAAAAAAAAAATGGTTAAAAAAAAAAAAAAAAAAAAAAAATTGTCAGAAATAAGCGTCAAGCCTTTTTACAAGCGAATAACGGTAAATAATATATTTCTTTGTAAACTTCTTTATGTTGTAACTTCACAATATTTCTTTTGCTTATACTCAGCTCAAACAAAAAAAAACAAAAAAAAATAAAAAAAATAAAATAATTAGCAAATTTTAATATGATTCTAACAATTTTAACATTTTTCTTTTCATTAAATATTTTTTTAAAGTTATTCTTTTTAAAAAGTTTTTTCCCTACATTTTAGTGAAAGATTCATTTTGGAAAACTTTTATATTATAAAGACTTTTTTAAACTGTATTCAGGATTAAATTTTAATTTAATTTTCTTAACTTTCTTAAATCATAATAATATATATATATATATATATATATATATATATATATATATATATATATATATATATATATATATATATATATATATATATATATATATATATATATATATATATATATATATATATATATATATATATATATATATACATATATATATATATATATATATAATATATATATATATATATATATATATATATATATATATATATATAATATATATATATATATATATATATATATATATATATATATATATATATATATATATAATATATATATATATATATATATATATATATATA
>SEYY01017901.1:0-20067 GCA_009176605.1 Armadillidium nasatum
GGAAATTACTGGACCCTGATAATATACGAATTATCTTTTTCTGCATATTAACAAAAAGTTGAACAGGTTTTCACATACCAACCCTTTATTGACAGACATTAGAGTAAGTGGGAATAGATATAAGACTGTATTAAAAGTTTTTAAATATATAGTTTTGAACGTTGTCACTAATCTTAAGAAATTAATAATTTCTATAAGATAACTTTCTAACAGTTAACAAGGCTTTCTTTCTTAAACAAGTGCTCTTTTAAAGTGAGTTTATCATCGAAGATAACACCTAATTATTTTGCAAGCGTTGACCGATTAATGATTACGCCTTTTAGCTTTAATATTGAGCTAAACAATTTTTTTATTTGTGTTTCGTAAATTTAGGGAGAACCATTTCTCATGATATAATGTTTTTTAGTTCACAGTTTACCTTAGAGTTTAGTGTCTCAATATCTCAGTCTGATATTAAGATCGCGGTAGTGTCGTTTACATATTGTGAATGTAAGTAGTTGTGACAATTTTGAAAGTCATTGGTACGTATATTGAAAAATAGCGGCCTCAATACAGATTCCTGTGGCACCCCTTTGATATTGGAACGTGGAAGAATGACGTATCTTCTAAGCCAACAAATTGTGTTCGATCAGATAAGTATGACTGAAATTGTAGTGAGCATTAGTGATACAAAAACTTTCTAAATCACTTAGGAGTAGGTTTTGAGGAACAACATCGAATGTTTCTGAGAAATCCAGAAGTCTGTGCTTTGTATAACTTTTCAGTAAGGAAGTTTAGAGCATTGTGATTTTTTTATTTTTTTTAAATTTTTTTTTTTATTTTTTTATTTTTTTATTTTTTAGGGAAGTCAAATTGAGTTTATGAAAAATCATTTTCTTTCAAATAATTAGTGAGTTGAGAGAGTATTAATTTCTCAAGGATTCTATCAGTTGTATGCAAGCTTGAGATCGAACGAAAATTTTTGGAGAGGGAAGTGTTAGCATTTTTAGCAACTGGGGTGTCTCTCGCTATTTTTAATTCAGTTGCGTAATGGCCAAGTCCTAGTGAATTGTTTTAGAGGGTTACTAATATAGGGGAGACTTCTTTTTCTTACAGCATTTGTAAATCCGGTTTGGTACGTTCAGATCCGCAGCCAAGGAGAGGGTAGGGTATAGGAGACGTGGTGCGCCCGTCATAGAATTATTTTTGCCCATCCTGGGGAGTCCTAGTCATATTTTAGAAATTAGAAACAAAAAAATAAAAAAATAAAAAAATAAAAAAATAAAAAAATAAAATATTTTTTTTTTTTTTTTTTTTTTTTTTTATTATTATTTTTGAATTTAATTAAGGAATTAAAACTAAATGTAAATTCAACAGATAAGATGGGAATAATAATAATAAAAAAAAACTTTTAAGAATTTCTAATTCAACTCCTTTACTATATACGGAAACGTTTTGGTCCCCTTTTTGAGAAATGGGTTTTATGTAAAAATTAACTTGTTTTTTATTTATCAATGTATTTGACCAAAGGGACGAAATAGACTCATTTTACAAGCCATTAGGTGTTAATTTGTTTAAAATTTCACGTTTTTCACTTTATTTTTAAAGATGAATTTGGGAGAAGGATTTTGCAATTATGCCAGAAGGGTTTTACAATTCAAGAGTTGCTAAGGATATTGGGAGTGCCGAAAACAAGTGCATTATTAAGATTTACTATTTGTTTTAGCTGCTAAGTAAAATAAATTAGTAGTATTAGAAAATTAAAATTTATTGTATAAAGAAGAAGGTTTTTGAAAAGACTGAAATAGTTTGATTAAAGAGAAACGTTCGTATTTCGTCCACTTGGAAGTCGCATGATTCGGAGAAGAATTTTAACTACAAAATGCGACATGTGAAAATATTTATGGTTATCGTAGTGTTATAAATTACATCATAAATCAATAAATGAAAATATTTTATTATTATTGCATATATGAAAATATCGATAAAAAACTTATGATGTTAATTTTTTAGCAACTATTTGGAGGATAATTTCCATTTTAATCATATTCATACAAGGGGTAAAGTTCTTCGTATATTTCTACGAGTATCTCTTCCGTAATTCTTCCCTTTCCAAACATCCTGAGTAAACTGAATTGAAAGAGTAGTAGTTGCTAGCAAAGTATAAATATACTATATCAAAAGTTTGACATTAGTTATATATGTGATATAATGTTATATTGTGGGAGACGTAGATGTGATTTTTAAACAATCTCAGTCTGTGATTGTTCAATTGATTTGAATCTAGATACTCTTTTTTTTCAGTGGAGTATCATTTGAATGACATCACTACCATTTTCATTGTTGAGTTTCTCTATCTTCCCATTTTCTTCATTTTTGAATTTTGAAGATTGATTAAACAACGTTCCAATAATTTGCAAGAAACAACTGCTATTCGATTTCATTTCTGATATATCGTTTTTATATTTATAGTAGTCAGATGGCTTTTTCTGCTTCTTGTACTATATATTTCCTTACCACATACAAGCTTTTCATATTTAAACCGTAACTTTGAGAGCAACTATTTTCGTTCAATTATAGTTACTTTCGTTCAAAATTGTACATAAAAACATGTGAAGAGTAAACGAAAATAATGTAAAATGAATAATATATAATATATATATAATAAATATATAGTATATTAATATTATTATATATATACATGTATATACTATATATAATAATATATATACATAATATTATATATAGGAAGGTATATATATATATATATATTATATAAATATAGTATATAATATATAAAATATATAATATAATATATATATTATATAGTATATAAAGTATATATTATATATATATATATATATATATATAGATAATATATATATATATATATATATATATTATAATATATATATTATAATTATTATATAAATTATATTATATAAATGAAAATATATTATATTATATATAATATTATATACTATATAATTATATTAATATATAGTAATATATATATATATTATAATATATATATATAATATATATATAATATATAATTCATAGAGATATCTCGATATTTCCATTATTTATTTAAAATTTTTTTCAAACTTATAATTTTTATTTTTTTTTATTTTTTTCGCCCCTATGACCTCACCTATAAAGTCTATGGGGCGCAGTATAATATCGACACTTCTTATTTCTTCTAGGAAACTTCGCTCTAAGCCCCCCAAACATACAGTGATTACTATGGTGTCCGTAATGATCGTGGACAAGGGCAAAAAAGACAAATTTTTTTTTTCAGTTTTTCTATTAGAAAGCGGTGAATCATTCTTATGTTAACATTTTTTTCTCTATTGAAAATTTACTGCATTTTTGCCACTGTCCCAACGATTCGTTAGGACAAGTTTCAAAGTTAAATCAAAGTTCAATCTTCGACTATGTGTGCTTATTGTCATTATTTGATCATTATCTTAAGATTTTTAAAACTTTTTTATTCTTCTTGCTTTTCAAGATGTCATTTATTGTGCCCCATTGTAAATGTGGGAATTGGTTTGAGACTTTAAATTTAAATTTATGGAAATTATCTTTAGACTGACTTCCTTATCAGCCTTTTCAGTCCCTTAAAATACATCTAAAGAATAGGAATTGCACTTCACTTAGAACCCTAGTACAATTTGTGCTTCTATCTAATTGAGATTAGTAAAATCTTTGTTGGCCACTAATTCATTATTCTTTTATCCGTGGAAAGTTTTTATCATACACATCATATAGAGGATGAAGCAAACATTTTTGAACTTTTCATCTATTAAACCTTTATCATAGAGTACAAAAGAGAAGTTTGTATTTCTTATTTGGTTTAAAAAAATTTGCTTATGACCTTTCGAGACATGCCTATATTTCCAACACCCTCTTTTCTTCTGGAACAGTCCGTGATTTAAGAGTTAAGACGCAAGGTTAGTGGTCAGAAATATCAAAACATAGCGAATTGTATTCTGCTGTATCTCGATTATTTGAACGAATATGATCGACTACAATGGGTTTTTGTTTATATTTGGTTTTGTAATGCTTGTTTTGTAATTTATAAAACCAATTTATATCATAGTATCAATTAGCATAGTCTATAACAAGAGTTAGCATTACAGTAAGATATCACTTACTGCAATAAGAGTTAGCAGTACAGTAAGATATGTCGATAGTGAAAATCACCAGTTAATGATATTTGAAGCTCAACATTGAAAAATGGAGTCTCCATCATAACTGTGATTTTAATATCGACATATCTTACTGTACTGCTAACTCTATATTGCAGTAAGTGATATCTTACTGTAATGCTAACTCTTGTTATAGATCTATGCTAATTGATACTATGATATAAATTGGTTTTATAAATTACAAAACAAGCATTACAAAACCAAATATAAACAAAAACCCCATTGTAGTCGATCATATTCGTTCAAATAATCGAGATACAGCAGAATACAATTCGCTATGTTTTGATATTTCTGACCACTAACCTTGCGTCTTAACTCTTAAATCACGGACTGTTCCAGAAGAAAAGAGGGTGTTGGAAATATAGGCATGTCTCGAAAGGTCATAAGCAAATTTTTTTAAACCAAATAAGAAATACAAACTTCTCTTTTGTACTCTATGATAAAGGTTTAATAGATGAAAAGTTCAAAAATGTTTGCTTCATCCTCTATATGATGTGTATGATAAAAACTTTCCACGGATAAAAGAATAATGAATTAGTGGCCAACAAAGATTTTACTAATCTCAATTAGATAGAAGCACAAATTGTACTAGGGTTCTAAGTGAAGTGCAATTCCTATTCTTTAGATGTATTTTAAGGGACTGAAAAGGCTGATAAGGAAGTCAGTCTAAAGATAATTTCCATAAATTTAAATTTAAAGTCTCAAACCAATTCCCACATTTACAATGGGGCACAATAAATGACATCTTGAAAAGCAAGAAGAATAAAAAAGTTTTAAACAAAGTCTTAAGATATATGATCAAATAATGACAAATAAGCAACACATAGTCGAAGAATTGAACTTTACTACACTGCAAAACTTGTCCTAACGAATCGTTGGGACCAGTGGCAAAAATGTGACAGTAAAATTTTCAATAGCGAAAAGACATGTTAAACATAAGAAAGCCGCTTCACCGATTTATTTTCTAATAAAATAAAAACTGAAAAAATTTTCTTTTTTTTTTTTTTTTATTTTTTTCATTTTATTTTTAGTAATCCACTATGCATTAGCAGCTGAATTTTTTCCTAGTAAATAGAAGTGTAATTTGCTGACTATTTATGACCAAGATGACTCGCAGAGATTTTTATAAAGTATAACATCATCAGATTTTGAATGTATTATAAATAGTTTGAAGAACAAAAGCTTGACATACATAGGTACTCAAGTCTGTACCAGAACAAATTTTGAGAGAGGGCAGACGAGTTTTCTAGGACAGCAAATATAATAATATTTCTATATATATATATATATATATATATATAATATATATATATATATATATATATATATATATATATATATATATATATATATATATATATATATATATATATATATATATATATATATATATATATATATATATATATATATATATATATTTATATATATATATATATATATATATATATATATATATATATATATATATATATATATATATATATATATATATATATATATATATATATATATATATATATATATATATATATATATATATATATATATATTATATATATATATATATATATATATATATATATATATATATATATATATATATATATATTAATATATAATATATATATATAATATATATATATAATAATATATATAATAATATATAATATATATATATATATATATATTACAATTATTATTTTCGTTTACTATTCACATATTTTATGTACAATTTTGAACGAAAGTAACTATAATTGAACGAAAATAGTTGCTCTCAAAGTTACGGTTTAAATATGAAAAGCTTGTATGTGGTAAGGAAATATATAGTACAAGAAGCAGAAAAAGCCATCTGACTACTATAAATATAAAAACGATATATCAGAAATGAAATCGAATAGCAGTTTTTCTTGCAAATTATTACGTTGTTTACTAATTCAAAATTCAAATAAATGAAGAAAAATGGAGAGAAAATGGAAGAAACTCAACAATGAAAATGGTAGTGATGTCATTCAAATGATACTCCACTGAAAAAAAAGAGTATCTAGATTCAAATCAATTGAACAATCACAGACTGAGATTGTTTAAAAATCACATCTACGTATGCCCTTAGTCAGAATTTTATAACATTATATCACATTATTATTAACTAATGTCAAACTTTGCTATTATATTTATACTTTGCTAGCAGCTACTACTCTTCAATTCAGTTTACTCAGGATGTTTGGAAAGGGAAGAATTACGGAAGAGATACTCGTAGAAATATACGAAGAACTTTACCCCTTGTATGAATATGATTAAAATGGAAATTATCCTCCAAATAGTTGCTAAAAAATTAACATCATAAGTTTTTTATCGATATTTTCATATATGCAATAATAATAAAATATTTTCACTTTATGATTTATGAGTAATTATAACACTACGATAACATAAATATTTTCACATCGCATTGTAGTAAAATTGCTTTCTCCGGAAATGCATCGACTTCCCAGTGTGACGAAATACACGTTTTTCTCTTTATCAAAAACTATTTCAGTTTTTAAAAACCTTCTTTTATACAATAAATTTTAATTTCTAATACTACTAATTTATCTTACTTAGCAGTAAACAAAAGTAAATATAAATATGCACTTGTTTTGACTCCCAATATCCTAAGCAACTGAATGTAAACCTCTGGCAATAATTGCAAATCCTTCTCAAATTCATCTTTAAAAATAAAGTGAAAAACGTGAAATTTTAACCTAACTACTACCTGTTCGCTTGTAAAAGGAGTCTACTTCCTCCCTATGGTCAAATACATTGATAAATAATTAATACAAGTTAATTTTTCATCAAACCCATTTCTCAAAAGGGGACCAAAACGTTTCCGTATATAGTAAAGGAGTTGAATTAGAAATTCTTAAAAGTTTTTTTTTATTATTATTATTATAATTATTATTATTATTATTATTATTTATTTTTTTATTTTTTGTTTTTTTATTTTTTTTATTTTTTTTTTATTTTATTTTATTTTTTTATTTTTTTATTTTTTTATTTTTTTATTTTTTTATTTTTTTTGTTTCTAATTTCTAAAATATGACTAGGACTCCCCAGGATGGGCAAAAATAATTCTATGACGGGCGCACCACGTCTCCTATACCCTACCCTCTCCTTGGCTGCGGATCTGAACGTACCAAACCGGATTTACAAATGCTGTAAGAAAAAGAAGTCTCCCCTATATTAGTAACCCTCTAAAACAATTCACTAGGACTTGGCCATTACGCAACTGAATTAAAAATAGCGAGAGACACCCCAGTTGCTAAAAATGCTAACACTTCCCTCTCCAAAAATTTTCGTTCGATCTCAAGCTTGCATACAACTGATAGAATCCTTGAGAAATTAATACTCTCTCAACTCACTAATTATTTGAAAGAAAATGATTTTTCATAAACTCAATTTGACTTCCCTAAAAAAAAAAAAAAAAAAAAAAAAAAAAAAAAAAAAATTTAAAAAAAAATAAAAAAATCAACAATGCTCTAAACTTCCTTACTGAAAAGTTATACAAAGCACAGACTTCTGGATTTCTCAGAAACATTCGATGTTGTTCCACAAAACCTACTCCTAAGTGATTTAGAAAGTTTTTGTATCACTAATGCTCACTACAATTTCAGTCATACTTATCTGATCGAACACAATTTGTTGGCTTAGAAGATACGTCATTCTTCCACGTTCCAATATCAAAGGGGTGCCACAGGAATCTGTATTGAGGCCGCTATTTTTCAATATACGTACCAATGACTTTCAAAATTGTCACAACTACTTACATTCACAATATGTAAACGACACTACCGCGATCTTAATATCAGACTGAGATATTGAGACACTAAACTCTAAGGTAAACTGTGAACTAAAAAACATTATATCATGAGAAATGGTTCTCCCTAAATTTACGAAACACAAATAAAAAAATTGTTTAGCTCAATATTAAAGCTAAAAGGCGTAATCATTAATCGGTCAACGCTTGCAAAATAATTAGGTGTTATCTTCGATGATAAACTCACTTTAAAAGAGCACTTGTTTAAGAAAGAAAGCCTTGTTAACTGTTAGAAAGTTATCTTATAGAAATTATTAATTTCTTAAGATTAGTGACAACGTTCAAAACTATATATTTAAAAACTTTTAATACAGTCTTATATCTATTCCCACTTACTCTAATGTCTGTCAATAAAGGGTTGGTATGTGAAAACCTGTTCAACTTTTTGTTAATATGCAGAAAGAGATAATTCGTATATTATCAGGGTCCAGTAATTTCCATGAGCATAGAACCCCACCTTTCAAAAACTTATCTATCCCCACTTACTCTAATGTCTATCAATAAAGCAATAAAGAGTTGGCATGTGAGCACCTGTTGCAACTTTTTGTTACTATACAGAAAAAGATAATTCGTAAATTATCAAGGTCCAAGAATGAGCATAGAACCCCACCTTTCAAAAACTTATCTATCCCCACTTACTCTAATGTCTGTCAATAAAGGGTTGGCATGTGAGTACCTGTTACAACTGTTTGTTAATATGCAGTAAAAGATAATTCGTATATTATCATGGTCCAGCAATTTCCATAAGCATAGGACCCCACTTTTCAAAAACTTATTTATCCTAAAACTTCAAGATATTATACTCTTTCGGTAAGCAGTTATAATACAGGAGGAATGAAACCTTTTAAAGCAATAAATGCAATGAAAATGTAAAAAATAAAATAAAAAAGAAAAGAAACTAAAATTTTTTTTTGCAATATAACTGCAATCATACTTGCTTCTAATAATACTTGCAAAAGAGAAAAAAAAAACGGGTAACGATTGTCTTTTGTTTATCACCTATATTTATATTCTTCTCTATAACTTACCGGATTGTTAAAATAAAGTTTATGAACTTAAAGTAATTTATATCTTAAATGAACTTCAGAATTTGTAATTATTTTCTTTCTTGACGTGGAAATGTGTATTAAATATATATTTGAAGTATAATTCTAATGTTTTATGTGGAATAAATAAAGCGAAAAGGATCGTAGTGTTGTGGTACAAGAAACTATTCCTGATTTAGAAAATATTTTAAGTTTCGCCATATTGGTTAAATTTATTAGTAAATAAATTATTTAAAAGTACATTTGTACTGATATTTTATTGGTGAGTTTGATTTACGTCTGCAAATATAAAGTTGGAGAATTTTGCTGATATATTTTTATCTTTAGACTGGCTATATATTTTGTTCATAGTATAGTGGCCTAGGTTACACGTTTTGACCTCTGGGGGTGGCCTAGAATAAACTAATATTAAAGCCTTGAGGTTACTACAACCCATGTTACATCGACAATTTTCTCTTTACCAAAAAATTAGATAAAATGTATAAAAAGCTTTATCATCATATTAAATGTGTAGAAATTTTTTTAAATGTTAGGCCCTAAGCCTATTATAGTGTGAAACCAGTGCTATTTTGGTAATCTAGCATAATTTTTACAAGTCTAAATTAGTTTAGACCTGTATTGTTGGTAATTGTTGGGCAGAAGGTCTTCAAAATTTATATATATAAATTACAGGTTATACTTCAATCTTTTATGAAATGAGAAAAATGATGTCCATTAGAAAATTTACAGGTAAAATTTAACAGCTATACATTTTTTTGTTTGGAAAAAATATTGAAATTAACTAAAGCCTACTGAAATGCAGATGATTTTTATTTTAAAATATCAAAGTACCTTTAAATGTTATAATAACACAAGTCATACTAATTCATTATTTAATTTTTAAACTTATTTTGGTATAGGAATGAATATCTGTATTAAAATTGAAATTTGATAAATATCAATATATATATATAGTGAAATTTTACTTCCCACTAAAGTGGTTAGAGGGTCCTGGAGGTATTCCTCTTTGATAAATATTCTTTGCCATGTATTCTAATATAATTAATCAAATTTAAAATTGAAATATCAGTTATCAAATCAAAATCAAAACATCAATGTATAAATTTGTATTTTTTAATTTTTGGGTATTTGGTATTTTGAATAGAAGTGCTCTTCCCAAGTTCATTGTGTAATTCATTCAAATAATCTTTATATTTGAGTATTTTAAAAAATATTCTAATACTTGCTTTTACCAACTTACAAAATATTGAATAATCCTATAAATTTTCATACTTGGTTTTATTCTATATGGGACCTATGCTTTGCAAGTATACTAAATTGAAACTTTTAAAAATTATAAGAAATTTTGTATCAGATGCAAAACCATAGTATAAAATGTGCAAACATTTTTTTTTAGATATAGCTAAGAGGTCAAATTTTACCATGTAATTAAATAGATAAAATATAAATTTATAAAAAAATTAATAGTTTAGCTAGTGACCATGAGTTTCTTTATATTTAAAATAGCAAGATATGCTGAAATATATTGCAACTATATTTAAGCGTAGAAAAGTAAAAGAATATTGAGAACTTTTTAAAAAATTAAACTATTTTTATTCCAAATGCTAGTGATTGCCCTTTAACTCTTACTTCTGCAAATTACTTGTATCAGGTTACCATATTTATCCTTACTGTTATTTTTACTATTTACTTTGATGCGAAACTTTGCTGCCTTTTTCATATGTTTGTAGGATTTGTGCCTTAATAGATTTAAACTAATAACTAGAAAATAGGTTGATAAAGTTCAATTTTCAAAAATTTGAAAATAAAAAAAATATATTAATCATCATCACTCACTGGTTGGGGGATATGGGGGCTTTGCCCCCTGTAGATCTTCATGTATCATACATTTGCATCTTGTATTATATGTATAATAAGTAGCATATTTCAAGGAAAGATTAATTTAATAAATATTATTGCAGTACAGAAATGTAAATGCATGGCATAACATCTATATTGGGCTTTGCACCCTGTACCCCTGACATGTTAATGGTAGTAATATAAATTTTTATATATATATATATTACACGTACAATATTGAAATGAGTCATTTGTAAATTTTTTTTAAAATTCTATAGATTCAAAATTATGAAAATAATGTATTATGAATGATCACATTCTAGAAAAAATAAAATACATATGCACATACATATATACATATATATATACTTGAAACTGGACAAAGCATAGCCTATTAAGTTGCGATAAAAGGCCAATCATTAATCTGGTAGTGTTGAAGCTTAGCATGTCTTTCTCTAGTTTATGACCTTTAAAATTAAATTTGTTGTATTCAGTGTGTGGTTGTATAATGTGGATAGCTATCAGTCAATTAGCCTCCACATAAAAAATTCAAGATTTAGCTTATTTAATATTTGTATTCTATAATATTCATAAATCTTCTTTTAAGGTATGTGTTTTATATATTAATTTAGTTCACCCTCTATTTTAGTTTTTTTCAAATCTAAAAGATGGAAATGTCTGAATGTTACTAAATACAGACTTGCAAAATGGAATATCAGTCAAATGCCAGTTTTCGTTTTCTGAACAAAAATTCAAATTTTTTTGGCTTTTTTTTACTCTTCCTTGCTTAAATATGGTATTTGCACTGTATTTCAACAGATTGTCTTTAGATTTTCAATACAGTTAAAAACTCTAAACTCATGGTCATAGGCTAAACAATTACCAAAAACTATAATGGTCCTATATATTATAAAAGCCAGCTGCAAAATATTGTATTTTTTCTGATATTAGGAAACTATTTTTTTACATAAGTGCATGGTATATGAATATATCTATCAGGGCTTTACCTGCATGCCCTCAGCCTGTAAGTGGTATTGGTTAAATAATAATTTTGTATATTTAATTTAATTTTATTTCAATATTTCTGCCTTCTCATTGTGTGACTGTTAATAATAAACCTATCCTTTAATGTTCCACTATAATTTAGGTAGTTTGGTCTTGTAATAAAGTTTTTTGTGGTGCTTAATAAATATATTTATAGATTTAAAGAAAAATGCCAATTAGCTGTTTTAATAGGAGACACTAACTTTCTGTAACTTTTTAAGACATTTGAGAATGTATTTATTTATCTATAAATTATTTGGATTATCCATTAATTTACAATTTTGCTAATTAACTCTAGAAGCTAGCTTATATATTGTATTAATCTAGACTTTAACTTATATAAATTTTAGGAAACATAAAAAAATTTCTCTAGATCTCAATTTGGTAAAAATTGTAAACTTTTCATATTTTTATGGACTCCTAAAAATAGTATTGCCAGATAAGGGGGTTATCAGAATCTTTAGATAATTCTATTAAGTTTGTACATTAAAATCTGTATATTTTGGTGTATCATAATCATCATAGTTTGTTAGAAGTAAAAAAAAAATTTTTTTTTGTATCAATTTCTTCATAAATTTTAAATATAAATTTTTAAATTGGTCTATTTAAACCAAAAAATTATCCGTCAGTTTATCCTAAAAATTTGTTTTTCAAAAAAAAAAAAAATATATATATATATACTCATTCTGGAGAAACAATTTTGGTAAATAACCTTTCCTTAGGTTTTATAAGAAGCAGTGTTTTAATATTGATTTTTAATTTAAGGTAAAACCAAAGGAAAAAAATTACTCATTAAAAATATGCAAAATATCTGAATATTTCAAATTTTTCAGTAGTACATTAGTTTTTAGTCAACAATTAGGCCCTAAGATGAATTTTGCCTTTAGAAAGTTAAGCTGTAATATTGGTCAAATAACCAAAATAAATTTCTTCAAAATTACTATTAAATACTTTTAAAAAAATATATTAAACATAAAATGAAAGCTATTTCAAATAAATACTATACAAGGTAAATTTTAAGTGTATAATAGTCTATTATAAATTCATAAAAATTAATATAATTAATCTAATTTGCATTTCCAACACTATACTATAGATTTGATAAAAAATGCGTTGTTAGAATTCTTGAAAAATTAGTTAACCAAATTCAAAAAATTAATGTTAAGCATCCTGATTGCTTTAAGATACAAAATCTTAATCATAATTATATTTAATTAGGATAATTTTACTGTTTCTTATTTGATATTTGATCCAGAGTTAAATTTAAATTGTAGCTTTTTTTCTAAACTCTGAGAACAAGATTGGACTTTGAAGTTGAAATTTGGGTAATACTATATCAGAACATGGCCAGATAGAATTTTTCATATTAAGAAATATAGTTGAAAACTTACAAAGTATAGTAAAAATCAATAGCAAAATACTCAAATATATTTCAGTGAATTAAAATCTGAAAAATACACTGATTTTAGGAGGGAGATTTTTTTTTTTTTTTTTTTTTTTTTTTTTTTTTTTATGATATGGATATTTGATAATGACATTTGTCAGTTGGTATTCATAAACTCTGAAATTAAAAATGGCAGTGTCTTTAATTTAATACTGAAAATTTGTTTTAAATGTTCTGCTCACACTTTTTCTTAGGCCCATGCATTTCATATCAAAACTTCCTTTTTATTTTTCCTCTTTTATTTTTTTGATGATTATTATTTTTTTTTTTCAATATAATATATTATATTATAGTCAGGCGGGGGAAGTTATGAAGATTTCCTAAAAAACAGGTTGACATCTATAATATAGATTTTTTTTAAAATATGAAAATATATAGCAATATGTTAGTACTTCTTCAAAATATCCTGTAAGTAGTTTTATATAAATATGTTTTTTCTTAAAGTTATAAGGAAAAAACCTCTTTTCACGTTTTACACCAACATGGGGGAATAGGTAATCCCTTTGGGGTTAAAAATGAACACCCTTTTAACCCCCCTAAAAATGGGTAAATATATCCTATCTTAAACTATAATAGTTTATTGTTTAATTTTAAATCATTTGTGTGTAAATAAAATCAAATAATATATAAATTTAATAAAATAAAAGTATTTACATATCTTTTAAAATTTTTTCCATATTACATTTTCTTCTAACATGAATTTCTTGGTTATTATTATTATTATTTATTATTATTATTATTATTATTATTATTATTATAATTATTATTATTATTATTATTTAAAATGATTTTACATCTTGCAGGAGGGGACTTTGCGTTGAAAAACTTTGAAACATATGATATCATTGAAATAGAATATACCTTTCCTGATGGTAGGAAGTTCCGGCCCATAAAAAATATATTTGACATTCACAATTTCTACATCTTCTGAAGACTCCTTCCAGCTCCAGTCAGCTGGGTCACTGCCAATATAATTTCTTTTAAGGAACTTCATTTCAACACTAGAAATGCCTTCCTCGGCATCAGTCCGGAAGATCTTTTGAACCTTCCCCCAATAGTAGGTACATTTTGGTTCCTCGTAGTACACAGCAAAATATTTATGCAGTTCTATGGTACATATTTTTGGAAGTGTGGATCTTTCTCCTGGTTGTGACTCTGCTTCATCACTAAAGCTTTCTTCACTATAGTCACTAACACTATCTGACAATAAAAGATCATCCGATTCGGAAGTAGTTTCCTCAATCTTTTTCTTGTTTTGCCTTTTTTTATAAGCTATTCCACCAGATTTTTGTTTTGTTTTTCTTGTAACACATTTTGTAGATTTTTGTACTTCTCTTTCTTTCATACTTGTTAATATGTCTTCATTTGTGATAACAGCTGATTTGGTTTGCACAGCTCTCCTACATTTTGGTTTCTCATTTGGCACTCTTCCTCTACCGTGTAACACTTCTTCTATACTCTTCTGTTTTTGTATTGGTCTTTAAGTTTATTTCATAATTAGGAAATCTACTTTGTATTTCATTCAAAAGATCTTGTAGTGGCACATTTTTCAGATATTCTCTTTCAGACAAATTCTTAGATGTTCCTGGTAAATTACTTTCCACTTCAAAAACTGACATATTTTTTTCCAAAAAGGATATTGGTGTCGATGTTACTGGAGAGTGAAATGATGGTTCTTCATTTATTTCATTTCCTTCTACGTTTATCTCTTCACCTGATTGAACTATAATTAGAATTCCTTCATCTGCAACTGCTTCGTTGATCATTGATCATTTCATATATATATATATATATATATATATATATATATATATATATATATATATATATATATATATATATATATATATATATATATATATATATATATATATATATATATATAGTATAAAAATATGTGGGGGAAAAAAAAACAGCTTGGGGAGAAAATGAACACGTTTTAGGGAAAGAAGTGAACAAACTATGGGGAGAAACATGAATTGAACATGTTCATCTTTCACCCCATGCTATAGTTAATAGGTCAACATCCCCCATCTACTTTGAGGGAAGGTATAGGAACTTGCCATTCTATTGGCTAATAACTTACCCCCTACTGTTCATATTTTGTCCCTAATTTCAGTTTCTGTACTGATTTTCTTCCCAAAAAAGTTAAATGTTCAAAAGTACAAGTTGAACTTTTTGAGGTCTCAAAAAGGGTCATGTTACTTCATCATGTGCTATGTCATTGTAGGGGTAAAAACAATTAACTTTTTTACATTTTCCGAATGATAAGGGATTGGGCTAGTAACACATATACTTACTTGGCCACAATTTCAATTTATTCATATTAATAAAGGCTGTTTACGTTTTACCTCAAAATCAGACGTTCATTACCTCCCCCGCCTGACTATATATATATATATATATATATATATATATATATATATATATATATAGGGATATCAATCTTTATTTAATCCTACCATTTTTTTATACCCATTTTCCAGATTTACAATCACTTTTTATAATTATGTTTTATTTTCCATCATTACGTACCTTGCCAACCATTCTGTTTCTTTCATTCTTCACATATGTCCAAACCATTTTAGCACATCCTCCTCCTCTCTATCAATTACACCCTTCTTCCATTTACACATCTCCTTTATTCTTTCATTTCTAATCCTATCAATCCTTCTCAATTTATATATGCTCTCAAATCTTTCATCTCAAAGACTCAAACTTTTTCTCGACCGAACACTTATCATATGTTTCACACACATACAATACAGAAGGTGAACACATACATTCAAACATTCTTATCTTTATTTCTTTCGAAATTTTTCCTTTCTTCCATACTTTTCTTAGGCCCCCCCAATACTTTCATTCCTTCTACCACTCTGTTCTTTATTTCTTTTTCCGTCCCACCCTTACCTTCCACCCAACATTACTAGATATTTGAATTCATTCACCTTCTCAAGTTTCCATTCTCACACTTCTACAAACCAATTCCTCCCTCCATATTTCCTCATCCCCACCTCCAATCTTCATAACTTTAATCTTCGCTGGATTGAATTTCAATCTCGTGTTTGCACATTTCCCTTCAAACTCTCTCACAAGTATTCTCATCTTTTCTCTAGATTCTGCCACCAACACATGCCGCATCATCTGCAAAAAGTAAAACATTCACTTCACATTCACCCTCCATATTTCTCAACGTAATACTCTTATCTTCTCTCTCCATTTTTCTAAGTAAACCATTCATCAATAGATTAAATAACATGGAGATATTACACACCCCTGTCTCAATACCACTCCTATGCTAAACCAATCCGATAGTTCTCTCTTCACTCTCACTCTTGATCTACAATTCGCATATATATATATATATATATATATATATATATATATATATATATATAATATATATATATATATATATATATATATATATATATATATATAGTGATGGATCGGATGTCATATTTTCTAATTTGCGGATGCGGATGTCGAATTTTGGAGAAGTGCGGATGCGGATGTTTAATTTTCGAAAATGCGGATACGGATGCCATCACTAATATATATATATATATATATAATATATATATATATATATATATATATATATATATATATATATATATATATATAGGTAAAGGTGTAGATTGTTTCTGAGTTTTGATTGTTAAAAAATATCGAAAATCGAAAATATCGGAGAAGCCTAACGTAAACAAGAAAGTTGCCAGAGGTACTATTACACTAGACATACAGTTATTATTACTTACTTTTCTAGCAGAACCTAATTCGACTTATCATAACCTGAACTACCGAAGTTGCCGTAAAAGAGGCCTAACCTACACAAGAAGTTGCCGTAAAAGAGGCCTAACCCACACAAGAACGTTGGTGCGACATAAACAACTACATCTGACCACAATGTAAATAAAACGCAAACTAAAATTCTTTTAGGGATATAGTATCGATTAAAATAAAATATCGACATAAAAAAATATCAATATAAAAAATATTGAAACTCAGAAACAATCTACACCTAAGCCATATATATATATATATATATATATATATATATATATATATATATATATATATATATATATATATATATATATATATATATATATATATATATATATATATATATATATATATATATATATATATATATATATATATATATATATATATATATATATATATATATATATATATATATATATATATATATATATTGGAAACAAAATATGTTTCCTATTTTTTAAAGTGGTTAGGGAAATAGTCTGAAAAAATTAGAAAAAGGGTAGACCACTTGAATCACAGCCACAGAGTAGCAAAATTTTTCCTTCAAACGCCTTTGGAATCCTAAGATAAATTCTTATTAGCAATGATCTAACATAAACACTAGCCTAAAATATACAAACGTTTTTACATGATTTTAAACCTTAACTATTGTTTTCCATTTTTCGATAATTAAACCTTTAAAAATCTGCAATTTCGCAGAAAATAGAAGCAAACAAAAATTGAATGAGAATTGAGTGAGAAACTGAGAAATTTTAAATTTCCAACATTTTAAACAATGGTGTTACAGTCTTTGCTTCACAGACAAAACTAACTAGATTTCGAAATTAATTTTTCATTCTCCAAAGATTTTAACTAGATACAGTCTTTGATATACTCTAACAAGTGAGAAAATCATAAGAACATGAAAAATAGAAAAAGTTAGTATGCACACTACTTTTTAAACGATAAATGTACTATTTATTTTGAATATTAGATATTAATTAAAATTTATATATGATTTAAATTTTAATAATGCAAATAATTGAAACGAAGCTCTGCCGAAACTATAAGTACACATACACATTTTTGAATAAAATTTTTTAAATATATTTCAACTAAGATGAACATTTTTTTTTTATGAATATTCTTGTAGTTCCTGATTTTAAATCAAAATAATATCCCAGCAATTCCACTACTAAATTTATTTGTTCTGTTTATTTATCTCCTAATTCTACTGACTATAAAAAATTATTCGACTTTTTAAACTCTAAAATAGAGCACATTCTTTCTTCTTCTACTTTTTTCGAAATCATCATTTTAGGTGACTTCAATGTTCACCACAGTCAATGGCTTTTATCCAGCTGGCTCTCACGATCCACCTGATGAACTCACTACCACTTTTCTATTTAGAACAACCTTGAGCAGTTGGTGCAGCTCCTTACCCGTATCCCTGACAGTCTTGGTGATGAATGCAACATACTTGATCTTTGCTTAACATCTTATCTTTCTCCTTATACTGTTAAACTCTTTCCTTTTCTTGGTTCATCCGATCACCTTCTTATATCTGCATCTTGTTCTGTCTCTTCAAGTCTTCCGCAAGAAAGGCCACCGCCTTCGGCGGAGAGACGTTTCTAGCACTTCAGTGCTGCTAACTGGTTTGACTTGCGGTTGTACTTCAATAATTATTCAACTTATATTTCATCCCGGAATCGTGCTATATCTATTCTTCGCGATACAAAAACTCTTTTCATCGTCGTAAATGCAATAATCATTTTTGTTCTCCTCCCTCAAGCCCTTTCTGGAATTTTGAGGAAAAAAATGTTAACTCTAACTTTGCTCCTTCCTCTTTTCCTCCTCTGGTTTCTTTTGATGGCACAACTGCCATTTTACCTTTTATTAAAGCTGAACACTTCGCTCAAACTCTTTCCTCTGACTCTACCATAGGCGATTCCGGAACTATTTCTCCTCATTCAACCCCCTTCAACTCATTTATGCCTAACCTTGTAATTTCTTCTGAAGATGCTATTTCTGCTCTCTCTGAGCTTAATTAAGGCTTGAAGGAGTACGGTCCTGATGGTATTCCTAGTGTGGTTCTCAAAACTTGTGCTTCTGAGCTTGCACCCTGCTTTGGTAAACTATTCCGTCTCTGTCTCTGCACTTCGTCTTCCCTTCTTGTTGGAATCGTGAGCTCATTCAGCCTGAGCCGAAGAAAGGAAACCCCTTTAAACCCCCTAACTATCGTCCTATTTCTTTAACAGGAAGATTTGGAAACACCTTAAGTATAAGTTTTATATGAGTCGAAATTACGGAATCGTTAATTGGGTAAGGGAAGAATCTAATGTTGAAATTTTTTTTATTTTTATCCAATTTTCCTGAAAATTTCAGTATAAGTAGCTTTTTTTCAGACGAAAAAACTACATTAATAACGCTTTTAAGAGACTATAACGGCCAAATTTTTTATTTTTTAATTTTTTTATTATTATTATTATTATTTTTTTGGGGGGAGGGGGAATTTGACTTTTTTCAAATCAATATTGGGGCCAAACCACTTTTTGAAATGACCTAAAATTTGGAGTGTACATTCGAAAATTTATTGGCTAAAAAAGCTTCTAATAGAGTTTTGTTCTCTGCTTCACACACAAAAAAATTATATATTCTTACTTGACCAGGTGTCGAATTTTTTTTTTTTTTTTTTTCAAATTTGAAAAATTCACACCTCTTGTCAAAAAAATTTTTTTTGAAGAAAACTGTACATTAAAAGTCTTTTATTCTTGGAGGGTCTATAGAGGATGGACAGGGCTACAAATTTCTTTAAAAACTTTATGCAACGCTATTTTTATAGTTCGAGACATAGCTTATCGAAAATAGCAATTTTCG
>SEYY01017902.1:0-5000 GCA_009176605.1 Armadillidium nasatum
CCATTTAACTTAATTCTTCATATTCAACTTATATTTTTCGCATAGGTATGGTCAAAGATATTCCGACATCTCTATTAGCACGCAATTTATAGAACTTGACATACATTTCATACCTTAATCCCTCCAAGATGTGACTTAAGTACTACATACTACCTGACTTTAAACACTTTGACAAGATCGAATAGATGTCATCATCTCTCTAACATGCAGTTCATAGAGGTTCACATACATTTCTTATCTAAATCTTTCATCATATATCTTATTTCCTACCATAACCCATTTAACTTTCTATCATTAAAATTTGATCAAAGATATGCCTATTTCCCTCTAACACAGCATCCATTGAACCTTTATATGCTCTTCATACCCTAATCCCTCCAACATATAACTTAAATCTCTGTATTTAATCTAACTTTTGTATTGAATGTACGAACAAAGTCATCCTCGTATCTATCTGGTACGCAAGTCATAGAACTTTTCATTTATTATTCACCTCGAAACTATTCAACATTTAATTTGATTTTCCAAAGTTAACTTAACTTTATCACTAAGGCATGAGCAGAGTCATTCCATCATCTATCTAGCATACAAATTATAGATCTTTACATTAATATTCAGCATAAAATCATAGATATTAAATTTAAAATATTAAACTTAATTCTCCACATTTAACTTAAATTTTTCACAAAGATATAATCAAAGATATACTGTTATATCTCTAATACACACTTTATAACTTAACATATAATTCATACCCTAATCCCACCCTCCAACATACAACTTAATCTCCATATGCTAACTGAATTTTAACATTTAGAAAAGGTCGAACAAAAATCATAAGCTCTCTAATATGTAATTTATAGATTTGTAATTTTATCTAAACCTCCTAAAATATATCTTAACTCACCATGGTTCACTAAACTTTTTATCATTAAAACATGATCAAAGACATACTGACAGCTCTCCAACACGTATTTTATTGATATTGACAAGTATTTCATTACAAAATCCTCCCAGCATTTACCTTAATCTCCATATACTGCCAAACTTTTATTATTTATATGATCAAACACATTTCATTTTCTCTCTAACATGTAATTTATAGAACCTTATATACTTTTCTTAACACGTTGAGTGTCATTTGAAATTCTTCAGTCAAATAGCATAAAACAAAAAATTTCATCCATTCTCCCGAAAATTTTAATATAGATAGCTTTTTTCGCGACGAAAAAACTCCATTCCTAACGTTTTTGCGAGGGAGTTAAAGTTTTGAAGTTATTTCGGAATTTTTAGGAATGTTCAAATCTACGGTGAGGCCACATAAAAAATATTTTCGGTTTGAAATTTGGAGTGTTTGTTCCTAAGTCTATTGGCTAAAAAATCTTTTAATAAACTTTTGCTCTCAGAAGTAAAGAAAAATTGTTATTAGCTCAAAACTGACCAACTATCGAAAGTCAAAAATTGTTTAAAAAAAAAAAAATCCAACTTTTTTTAAAATAATATTTTTAAAAAAAAAACTACAATAACCACATTTCTCATTTTTGGTAGTGTTATAGATAAATGATGGAACTACAATTGTCTTTCTATATATTATTCGAACTAGTTCTTTTTTTCCGAGATATAGCTCTTCCAATAAGGTCTATTTTTGTGCCAATTTTCAAAAATTTTAAAAGTTTGAGAGACTATATCTTTTTTAAAACAAAATTTATTTAATAATGTGTTAAACGTAAGTTATAGACCTATCCCTCTTCCAAACAATATCTAAAAATAAAAAAAAAATTGTTTTAGGCATTTTTTTTTAAATAATTTTTTTCTCCGGAGGGGTATGATTTTTTTCAAAAAAAAATTTGAGTGCCTATAACTTTTTTTCTAGACGTGATATCAAAAATCGCTTTATACAACATCTATATATTGGGGCTAAGATTGTTCAGCTAAAATTTCAGCTCATGTGGACCAGTGGTTTGACCCCGCTATTTAAATTTTTTTCAACTTTTGACCCCAAATATCTTCTAAACGGTTAATCACTCGTAAAAACGTTAGAAATGAACTATTTTCGTCGGGAAAAAAGCTATCTATACTGAAAATTTCAGCTCAATCGGTCAAGAAATAAAAAAAATTCAAAAATGGGGCTTGCCCAATTTTCCGGCAGTCAACGTGTAAATTTATTAACTAAATCTTTCAATATGTATCTTAATTCACCATAGCTCACTTAATTTTTTATCATTATACCTATCATCATCATATTTTCCATTACGAATGTAAATATTGTGACGTCATACATTTTCTTTATTACTATGTATTCGAGTTATATTCATATGAATTTATGTTTGTAACGTCGCTACCATAAATTCATGCGACGTCATACCTTTTCTTTGAACGTATTGCTTTCAAGTCCTAACCTGAATTATAAACCCTAGAGCTATTTTATTTTTCTTAACTTAGATACGTCATTGGATCTATTTTTCCCGATATTTAACATGCTTTTTATATTTGCTGAAAGTTAACACATAATATTCAGGTGTCTATGACGTCATAGCTTCGTGGTTGGTTGTATCTTTTTCAATCAATTCCTGATATTTCATGTTTTTGACTCACTTCATTTACATACTTGTTTACTTTAACTCACTATAACCAAAGTTCTAAAGGAGACCATGTGCCTATGAAGTCATAACCACGTGACTGGTCACTACGTAACCCTACAAATCCTGATATTTCATGTTTTTGATCAGCCTCATTTACATTTACCGTATAACCATGTTTATCATACCTGATCCAAATGTTACTATCTACAACAATACTTAATATATTTATAATAAAAATACTTATTACATAATAAATCAATACCATAATTTGGATTTTATACGAGTAAAGACAACATTTACTTAATATTACATCATGTAATTTTCATTTCATGATTCTATTTCTTTAATGCAATACACATGTTCTTGGATATTACATTTTTCTATATTTCTTTTCAAGAGATGACTTTTAAAATTATTTTGAAACTTATTACACATTACATTTTTAATATTTCTTTCAAGCTATAGCTTTTATTCCTATTTCAATCTTTATATTTATTTTAAGATATAAATTCAAAATTTATTTTCAATCCTTTCATTAATAAATTATTATCTCTTAAAAAAAATGTAAAATTTTTTTATAGAACAAATTCATTTATTATAAATTTATCGTTATTTTTAAGGCTAACACACTGATTCATTTAAAAGCGTATAAGAGCTCTTCTACTCCTCATACGTGCGCGTGCACGCACACACACTCACCCACAAACACACACACGTGTATCAAATCACTACGATGTCTTCCATCAACCATCTTAAATTTCTGATAACGTGGTATCCAACCTCTTCATCAAGTGGTTTCAAACTTTTGCCAAAAGAAGGTAACATATTTATGTATATTTCTCACTCGATGGGACTCAGGAACGTACATTGATAACATCTTTGAACCATCATACAGAGATTTTAGACATGTTTCCAAGGAATAGGAGAGTAAGATACCATCTTAAAGTAACATTATCAATTAATCATTCGACAACCGAAACAACATAGATGTATTTAGGAGAGAACAGGTGGGTTTCACAGGGATGCAGAAGAGCAATAACGAGGCCAAGGTGTATGTGTGCAAAATCTTGAGATGATATGCATGTGCCAGGGGAGGCTCATGGACCTATGTGAGAGGATCAAGTTGAGAGGATCACGCTTTTGGCACCTGCTCACTACTACCCCAACCACCGAGAGCGCTGATCCCCACCTGATCCCCAAGTGCAAGAAAATGTTAGAAAGTTCTTCAAAAAGCTAGGATAATGCTACAGGGAAAGGTGTGTGTGTGAATTAATCACCCTTTCATGTTTAAGAGTTTTACAAAGTGAAGATATAAAATGTTTATATTAATTAAGTTAATAAGAAATAAAAAAAAATGAAAAATAAAAAATAAATAAAGATATAAAAGTGAAAATATAAAAGTAAATATAATTAAAAATAAGTAAAAATAAGTAAAAATAAAAATAAATAAAAATAAAAATAAAATTGAAAAATAAAAAAAATAAAAAATAAATAAAAATAAAAATGCAGAGATATTTGTTTTAGTTAAACAAAAAAGTATCAAGTCAGGACTTGAATGCTAATAAATAAAGAAAAAGTATGACGTCACAAAAAATATGGGCTTGACGTCATAATATTTTTACGTTCGTATTTGAAAGTGGTAAATATTCCCTCTTAAAAAATAAATTGTCACGTGATGACAACATGAATGTTTGTGCATGCGTTCGTGCAACTCATTACGTTAGTTCGCGCGTCCGCGGCTATGGATTTGAGAGTCAACTGCAAGAAAAATTACGAAGATGAAATGCGTAATAACCATAATTATGTAACAATAGATGATTATTACACAATCAATAAAAATAATAGCGATTTCAAAGTCGAAAACGTGGCGGATGAATAGAACAATTCGCTCATTCTAAGGTATGATCAAGTTAGTGTTAGTTGATGGAATTCAAATCAGATGGTTGAGGTTTCGAATACTGGTCTCACAGTAGATTTAAGTTCTCACTGTGAATATTGGAGGAGGAAGAAGGTTGATTTTCACTCAATAGATGCGGCTGCGGTCAAGAAAAAATGGCCAGAGAATTCAAATCCAAGATGGCGGAAAGCACGTGATCAAAATGACGGAAACTGCGTGGTCAAAATGGTGACGGATAGTAATCAAGAAAAAAATATCTACGGGAATAAAAACCACTTGATCAAGAAAAAATGGCAGTTGGATGACGTTAAAATCTCAAGATAGCCAGTGCTATGACGTCACAGCCTATGGTGTGTGTGTTTGCGCTGATGACGTCATAACCTACAGTGCCTACAATATGATTGATCCAAGGATGTAGCCGGTTGTTGCCGGATGTGGGGTCGGATGTCGCCGGATGTGACCTTACCCTCAGTGCCACCTTTCGCTGGTGCTAACACTCCCTCAACCTTTAGTGGCTATTG
>SEYY01017902.1:12500-19068 GCA_009176605.1 Armadillidium nasatum
ATTTGGAGTGTGCTCAGGTACACTTCCGGTAATCACACAAATATTTTTTATATTTTCCTGCTGGAGCTGAATTTGGGATTCTTCAATTAACTGGACAGTGTTTCGGATTTCAGATAGGCCATTATTTGAAGGGGACTCACCTTGATTATTGATCTCTAATATATGGATTCGGGTTTTTAGATCTTTGATTTCTTGGTCTTTTTGTTCGCGGAGTTGACTGAACGCATCCTTGAGGGATGCAATTTCCTCTTTCAGGTTTTGTATAATCGAATGTATATTAGAGCTGAAGAAGTTGTCGAGGGAGGGGGAGTTAGGTAAGGGAGGGGGAGTGGAGAGGAGAGCGTTTTCCTGACTGGCGGAAAAGCTTTCATCCATAGATTCTTCCTTTTCGACGTGTTGTTTTTCTTTGTTATTTTTAATTTTCAAGTTGTTTTTTTTTGTTAACATTGCTTGTACTATTTCTGGTATTCATTTTTTTTCCTTTAGCTAGTTACCTTGAATAATTGTTACGACAATTCAAATTTTTATGTAATTATATACAGTAATTATATTGTTGTCGGGGGCGGGATTTTTCACTTAGTACATGGGAGGTACAGAGAAACACGTCCGCACTCAGCGAGAGTCAGACTAATCACTGTTATCACGTAATAACTTTTACATAACCACTGCTATTCGAGGAATTATTATATAATAATTATATAATCACTGAATATTATTACCTAATTACTCTTTCATCATAGATTGCATCGATTGAATTATTACATAATAATTATATAATCACTAATATATATTAATTTATTTAAATACATTTCTTTATCAAATTTCTATTATTTTTATTAACATTGTCACATAATTATAATATTCACTGATACATAATAATTTATATAAATTTGTATAAATACTGTCTTCAAATACATTTCTTTATCATATTTCTATCATTTTTATTATCATTGTTACAAAATATTTATATAATAACAGTTATTGCGTAATAACTTTTCATAATAATTATATATTGACTGTTATTAAGTCATCGAATGCTTTATTACGTAATAGTTTACACGTCATTAACATCATCGATCATTTCGAATGTTTAATTACATAATAATTACATAATCACTGTTATTTTGTGATATTTTACATGACAATTATAAAATCGCTGTCATCAAATACAATTTTTACCACCTCCTTCTTCTCACAGAAACACATACACAAGTATATACAAACCCTCACAACTACATCTATAACGTCACTTTGCTACTACATTCATGAAATTGACATGGTAAACAACTCCAGGCGTTATCCTGATCGCAGGCTTTGAAATTTTTTCTCCTTCTTCGCTCATGCACTCGTTGTATGACAGAATTCAATATTACTCTCTCGATTATATCGTATGAATTATTAATTTACCTCATATTCATACCTACGTCTACGATTATATCTGATGAATAATTACTTTATCGAAATTTATTTTTTATTATTTCTTTTACCATTTTTTTATTCTCATTTTTATCATTTTTATTTTTTATTTTTTTCTAATTTTTTTCCTGAAGTTTATTTTTTCCTTTTTTTGTTTTTTTTTCTTATTATATATATATATATATATATATATATATATATATATATATATATATATATATATATATATATATATATATATATATATATATATATATATATAATATATATATATATTTTTATTATTATGTTTTAAATTTACATGAATATTTTATACCCTGATGCTGTGCACCACTTAAGCATGCATGAGGGCTGGTAAAAATATATACACACACACACCCATATCCATACCAATATATACATTCGAACACACATGTCCCACTTAGGTAAAACATGAAATATCAAGAATTCATAAATCAAAGAGGAAAAGTAAACACATTCTCATTCATTACATATTCACTAACAAAAAAATCATTCAGAAATAAATTTTTAATATTAAATATATTAATAACCTTTTTAAAAACACGAAATGTAAGTATTGTGACGTCATACATTTTTTTATTACATTGTATTCGAGTAATTATCATGTAATTTTGGGTTTGTGACGTCACGATCATAAATTCTTATGACGCCATACCTTTTCTTTGAACGCTTTGCTTTCAAGTCCTGACCTGAGTTACAACTCTTGGAAATATTTATTTTCTAAACTAAGTTACGTCATTGGGTTTATTATTTTTCCCATATTTAACATGGTTTCATATTTGATGAAAGTTCGTACAATAGAAAAGTTTGGTTTTCGCCATCTTTGATCTCTGTTCACGTGTTTTTTCATCTGAAGAATTCTCTTCATCATGTGGTTCCCCACTCCAATATCCAATTCCTTTTATGACTCACTAAATTTATATTCTACTATTTACTTTAACTCACTACAACCAAATGGGGCATTATGTCTCTAACATCATTATCACGTGACTGATATTTATGTCGTTTCCCATCAATACCTGATATTTCACGCTTATGACTAATCTCAGGTGACGTATAACATAATCACTTGTTTACAGTATCAATATCAAACAACGTCAATATATAACAATACTTATTGTATTTATAAATAAAGATTATTCTTACAAAATAAACTATTACTTTAATATGATTTATATATGCGAAGACATTAATACTTAAATATTATACCATATAATTTTTATATCATGACCTATTTCTTTAATAGAAAAATGATATTATACATATATTCTTGGAAATTCATTCCGTTTTCTTCAAGCTGTAACTTATTTTAAAATTTATTTCACATCTTCATTTTCTATTTTTCTTTGAAGCTATAACGTTTCAAAACTTATTATACATTATATTTTCTATATTTCTTTTAAGTTATAACTTTAAAAATTTATTTCCTTATCATTCAATAATAATTTATTTTGTATTTCTTAACAATAGCAAACATTTTTGTAAAACAATTTAATTTATCAAAATTTATCTTATTTATGGGGCTAAAACACTGAATCATGTAATGCGAATAAGAACTCTTATACTTCGTGCACATGTACACACGCACATAATATATTCTAAACTACCAACCTTCTTCTTCAAATAGTTATAACTGAAATAATTCTTTTTTTCCTTTTCTATTCATATTTTCTTAATTTTTTAACGCAATGCATACGAACATTTACATAAATACCCAAACAACCTCGTACACATGTACTATCGTGGACAGAAGTAATGCACTATTGCTTGGGTCGATCATTTTTCAAAGTCACATGGGTCTATTTTTAAGATTCAATTTTCATCCAATAGTCTTTCAACAAGATACTTTAGGCACGCCCATTGATCACAGTGTGAAAATAATAGTATTTTAGGTAAGCATAATATTTGGAAACGATATAGTTACACACACACACACATTTTATATATATATATATATATATATATATATATATATATATATATATATATATATATATATATATATATATATATATATATATATATATATATATATATATATATATATATATATATATATATATATATATAGGCACAAGTATAGTTGAGGCACGACTTTCTGAAACTGTAAAAAATACCCTAACAATTTTAAATACATTTCAAAAAAAATAAATTTACCTTAAAAGTGTTTTAAAAAAATAATAAAAAATGTGAAGCTTAAAAACTTTAATTTTATATGTAATTTTAGTTCTATATATTTTATTAGTATTTTTATTCTATTTTATTATATATATATATATATATATATATATATATATATATATATATATATATATATATATATATATATATATATATATATATATATATATATATAGAATAAATACATTTAGAGAGAGAGAGAGACAAAAGTTTCGCTTAGGTTAGGAAGGTTGAAAAGATTACGTTAGGTTAGGTTAGGTTAGGTTAGGTTAGGTTAAGTTAAGGTTAGGTAGGTTAGGTTAGGTTAGGTTAAGTTAGAGAGAGAGAGAGAGAGAGAGAGACAATATATTTAATAACGATATTAAAGGATATCGCTAATTTTTAATATAGTTTATTTTTATGATTATATATATATATATATATATATATATATATATATATATATATATATATATATATATATATATATATATATATATATATATACTAATTAAAAAAAAGACAAAAAATTGAGTTATTAGGCTTCACTAAATTCAATTTATTCATGATTTTTACCCGAAATAATTTTAAGTTTACACTTAAATTTTTACTTATTTTTCGACCGCTGAAAAATCGTTCCTCAACTATACTTGAATATATATATATATATATATATATATATATATATATATATATATATATATATATATATATATATATATATATAGTTGCTTAGTATCTATAGTGGTTTAATTTACAACGGGATCAACTAGTGATTGATAAAATTTAAGATAAGTTTTTGGTGAAAATTTTGTTTTAAACAGAAATAGTTTTTAAGTTATATAGTTCCATAATTGATTTTAACGTTTTAATATTTGTTTTTAACATAAGTATTATTTCGGTTTTTATTTTGTTTTGTTTGTCTCTTTGTTTGTCTGACCGTTTGCTCGTGTGATTGTTTGTGTTTGTGTTTTTAACGTTTTAATATTTGTTTTTAACATAAGCATTTTTAGTTTTTATTTTGTTTTGTTTGTCTCTTCGTTAGTCTGTCTGTTTGCTCGTGTGATTGTTTGTGTTTGTCAGTTTGCTAGATTGGCTGTTTGTTTGTCTGTTTTGAACGCAAGTGTTTGTGAAGAATGGCTGGTGTGCGCAGACGTGGGTTCTCTGTACACTTCACCAACATTCTTATAACTTATTTCAAAATTTCCGTTCTAAGGGTGGAGTTTGTGCCTATGTTAACACCAACACTCCGGTAACACGTCTTGTGAATCTTGAATCTCCTAACTTCGATGTTCTGTGGCTTAAAATCTTTCTTCCTACCACTTCAATAATCTTGTGCTTCTGCTACTGTTCTCCTAATGGAACAGATTTTTCTACCTTTTTTGAGTACCTAACTACTTCTCACGAGACTGTTACATCTTCGCATCCAAATACTGAAGTCCTCTATTTAGGGGATTTCAACGTACACAACACTGAATGGCTAGGTTCCTCTCATTCAGCATTCTCAACGATCTGGAGCAACTGATTAAAGAACCAACACACATTCCAGATCGTCCCAACTAATTCTTGAACACTCTTGATTTATTCTTCACTACTAGTCCTTTTCTCTATAAATATGCTATCTTCGCACCTATTGGTAACTCCGACCACAATCTAATTTGTCTTAATTTTCATGCTTTCTCTCCAACTGCTCCACCCTGCCCTAAGTGTATCTTCTGGCACTTTGATCGGGCTGACTGGGGGGCTTTGCGTTGCTTCTCCGCTAACTATTCCTGGAGTGACTGCTTTGTCTCTGGAGACGCTTCGGTCTCTGCCGATAAGGTGGGGGCCGTAATCGTTGATGGGATGAGCAGGTTCATTCCTTCTTCAACTAAATCTTCTCTCCTCAAAATCCATGGTTCGATCGTGCTTGTTCTCGTGCCATTCAGGCTAGAGACATTGCGTATCGAGAGTGGAAAAATTCTCCTTCTCCTATCACTCTAGCTAATTTTCATTCAGATCGGAATCGTTGCAGGGATATTCTTCGACGAGCAAAGCAGACTTTCACCAAACGAAGGTGTGCTGAGCTCCTAAATTCTCCTACTGAAAAATCTTTCTGGCCTCTTGCCAAAAACATCTCCAACAATTTCTGTAAATCTTCCTTTCCTCCTCTTATTCGCTCTGATGGTTCTGTTGCTAACACTCCAACTAAAAAGGCTAATCTCTTCGGCCTCCTATTCTCCTCTAATTCTACCCTGGACGACTCCGGCAATCCTCCTCCTACTTCTTCTTCTCTCAGAGGTCCCATGCCTTTGCCTGTGATTTCATTTGACCAGGTGCATGGGCTTCTGAAGTCTATGAACGTTAGGAATGGCAAGCGGCCCGGATGGCATTCCTACCCGAGTTTTAAGGGAGTGTGCCTCTGAGCTGGCTCCGTCCCTCGTTCAACTTTTCTCTGTGCCTCAATACTAGTACTTTCCCTCAGTGTTGGAAGCGCGCAATAGTCCAACCTATTCCGAAGAAAGGTAGCCGCTCTGATCCTTCCAACTATCGCCCTATAGCTCTCACTTGTATTCTGTCTAAGATCTTTGAAACCCTTCTTAACTCTCACTTCTTAGATCATCTGGAATCTCATTCCCTTCTTTCTGATCATCAGTATGGCTTTCGTCGTTCGAGGTCTACTGGTGATATACTTTCCTATCTCACAGATCTATGGTCTTCTGCCCTTAGGGACCATGGGGAGACTTGCGTGGTGGCGCTTGACATATCTAAGGCGTTTGACCGGGTATGGCATGCGTCACTGCTTTCCAAGCTCCCCTCCTTTGGGTTTCCTCCTTCTCTTTCCTTACTTATGTCTAGTTTTCTTTCTAATCGTTCCATTTCGGCTGTTGTTGATGGAGCGACTTCTTCTTCCTTTCCTGTCAATAGTGGTGTTCCTCAGGGTTCTGTCTTGTCTCCTACTCTATTCTTACTTTTCATTAATGATCTTCTC
>SEYY01017903.1:0-2500 GCA_009176605.1 Armadillidium nasatum
TCATCCAATTTGACGAGCGCTTTAAAATGAAATGAACCTTGTAATAAAAACACATTTAACAAGATCATGCTTTGTAAATGAAATACTTTAATATTATTAGAGTGAAATTATCCACACTCCCCTCCCCCTCCAACTCTTAAATGCATCATTAAAAGAAGGGGGGAATTACCCCATCCCTCATAATGTATTTTTAGAGGGGGAGAGGGGGAGGGGAATGACTCTCTTTCCCTCCCCTTTCTCTCTCTCTCTCTCCCCTTAACCTTAAATTATTGGGGTTATTTTAGAAGCCTTCATAGGCAGTATTATGCAATGCATGTAAAATGATTTTCTTTACAAGGATTTTTTGCGAAGTAAGTTATTAGTAATTAGTTTTTATGAGCTTCTGGGAGTTTTGTATTTATAAAATTTCAGGGTTTTGTATTTATTTGGAATTAATATTTAGTTTTTTATGAAGTTTAGATGTTTTGTGTTTATAAAATTTAAAATTATTTAGTTTATCTATAAAATTATCTGTTTATCTCTGAAAGTATTTAGTTTTTAAGTAGTATAGCAGTTTGGTGTTTCTAAAATTTAAGTGTTTTGTATTTATGTAATATTAATATTTTTTTTTATGAAGTTTAGAAGTTTTATGTTTATATAATTTATGTGTTTTGTATTTATATAGTATTAATATTTAGTTTTTAAGTGGTTTATAAAAATTTAAGTATTTTGTATTTATGTGGTATTAATATAAAGAAGTTTTAGAAGCTTAGTATTTTTTAAATTTAAGTGTTTTGTATTTATATAGTATTAATATTTAGTTTTTAAAGAAATTTAGTAGTTTAGTATTTATAAAATTTATGTGTTTTGTATATATATAGTATTAATATTTAGTTTTTATGAAGTTTAGATGTTTTTTGTTTATAAAATATATGTGTTTTGTATTTATATAGTATTAATATTTTGTATTTATAAAATTCAAGTGTTATTTGCATATTTGTGAATATATTAATGAATATATATTCGTCACAATGTAAATCTCTATCTATCTATCTATATCTATCTATCTATCTATCTCTATCTATCTATATATTGTCCGATCTATCTCTCTTTCTCTATATATCTATCATCTATCTATCTATCTATCTATCTATTACCTATACACTTAATATATCTAATTATTTGAGTATTCATTAACCAAACTTTCTAGTTATGTTTTTCTATAAAATAAATCATCTACTTTTCTATCTAATTTATTATCTACTCCTCTCAGATTATCTCTTCCTTTCTCCGTAACATGTATAAGGTTATTTTATTCTTTTAAATATATTCAATCAATCTATCTATCTATCTCTTTATCTATATAAATATCTATCTATCCGTATATCTCTCTATCTAACTATCATTCCGCCTATCAATCTCTCTGCCTATCTCCTCATCTATCTATCTAACTAATTATCTATCTATCCGTACATCTATATCTATCTATTTATCTATCTATCTATCCGTACATCTATCGATCTATCTTTCTATCTATTCTTTAGATCTATCTAATTATTTGTGTATTCATAAATCAGACTTTTCTAGTTACCTTTCTATCTATAAAATAAATCATCTAATTATTATATTTTTATCTACCTCTCTCTCTCTCTCTCTCTCTCTCTCTCTCTCTCTCTCTCTCTCTCTCTCACTTTCTTTCTTCGTAGCATGTATGAAGTATATTTTTTTTTCTTTTGAAAATATTGAAAGGTAATAATAGTAATAATTATAATAATCTCTTTAAATTTTACGACCTCAAGTTATAATTGAATGGAACTGATCGTACTACCTCGTAACTTCTGAAATTTTAGAATGTATGAAATACAAAACGTTGCTTTCAAATCTTTAATAATAATAATAATAATAATAATAATAATAATAATAATAATAATAATAATAATAATAATAATAATAATAATAATAATAATATATAATAATAATTCAATTTTTGCATTTTATTCAGAAGAATGTATATTTACAAGTTAACAATATTAAAGTAAGTCAACACACACACACACACACATTTTCTCTCTCCCACCCCCATTTCATCACCCCTCTATCTTAACCTATCCTTCGCAACCCTCCAGCCCTTTTCCACACTCTGAGCTCTCACCCCTAAAATCTCCCTTACCCCTTCAATCCTATATATATATATATATATATATATATATATATATATATATATATATATATATATAATATATATATATATATATATATATATATATATATATAATTGTATATATATATATAACCTAAAAAATCAACATAAACCATTCAATAATACCACAACATTTTTTGGAGAGATAATATATGCGGTCATTAAATCTGTATTTTCAGGTTATTTATACTGTATATGAGGTTATTAATTCTGCATATGAGCTCATTATTGCTGTACATGAATCCATTCATATGCTGTTTTTTTGTCATCAGAAAAAAGAGATTTATGTTTCACCATTTTGGAAGATGAATTTGAAAAGGC
>SEYY01017903.1:10000-15756 GCA_009176605.1 Armadillidium nasatum
ATATATATATATTTATATATATATATATATATATATATATATGTATAGATAGTATATTAAAAATAAGTAAATATAGTAAATTAAAATATAGTTTGTTTTTTTTTTTCTTTCCTTTACCAAAAAAAAAAAAAAAAAAAAAAACTATATATTGTCTTTTTTTTGCAAAGAATTTCGTTTTCTTGTCATAATTCTTCAGGGGCCTTTATAGAAATTTATATTCTTTTAGTCGCACCTTTTTGCTACTTGAACGAAGTCTAAAAACTTTTATAATTGGATACATTGTTACCTCTTTATTATTTTCTTTATCTCAAACTTCAACTACTTCTTCACGACTTGGATGTATTTTTTGGATGGACTTTATATATATATATATATATATAATATTATATATATTATATATATATATATATATATATATATATAATATATATCAATTCTTCGCGGGTAACTTTTTGAATCTGTCATTACGGTTGTTAATGAGCTTTCTCGATGTGATTCTTTTTTGTCGGGTGGTTTTTTTAACGTATTGTCTTACACCAACAGGTCAGGTTCGAATCTCAATAGCAATTAAATTATTATATATATATTATATATTATATATATATATATATATATATATATATATATATATATATATATATATATATTAACTACTGTTATTTCGCATCGAGGTAAATAATTTCAATAAAATTCTCTACTTACTGTAATACCTTCAAAGGATTACAAGGTTTTTCCCCCTTTTTTTGGGGGGGAGAGGGGAGTGTAGGGAGCAAAGGAGAGACTATAAGAAAAGGTCACACTATTATCCAAAACTATGTTGTTGTTTTAAAGGAAATTTTCCTTTCTAGAGTCCTCCAATTATCGCTATGGATTCCTTTGATTCCTGTTCGATCTTCCTTTAGGAAAGCTTCCATGTGGCAAACTATTTAAAACTTTAAAGTAGGATAACAGGGTGGTCAAGTGGTATTCCAAATATGCTTAAGGGATATTTTCAAGATTCGTCCTTCATCAAGGGATAATTATACTCAAGTTATCTTTAATTAAGGGAAAATAATGGTCAAGTGATCCTTGATCAAGGAAAAATTATATTCAAGTCGTTCTTGATCAAGGTCAAGTGGTATTCCAAATATGCTTAAGGGATATTTTCAAGATTTGTCCTTGATCAAGGGATAATTATACTCAAGTTATCTTTAATTAAGGGAAAATAATAGTCAAGTGATCCTTGATCAAGGAAAAATTTATATTCAAGTCGTTCTTGATCAAGGGAGGCTCAAGTAAGGGAATAATCCCCTAAAATAAACTCATGCTACAGAAAACAAACTGGTGTATTGATTTGTTCCAATCTAGGATGAGATTGATTATAAACTCACGCTAAGGATATGATTAATTATTTAACCAATTTTAGTTGAAATTACTATTATCGTACAAAACAATATATGACTTATCGGTAATCGTACTAAAAAAAGTATTATGTGTTGCTAATCCATAAAAGAAAATTAATGCATTGGTTTTTGGCCTTTGTTACCAACAAATTGATCACGCATTTATCATTCATAATGTGTAACATCTGTTATTTGTTGAAATATAGTAGTAGTAGTAGTAGTAGTAGTAGTAGTAGTAGTAGTAGTGGTAGTGGTAGTAGTATCTACTATCGTAACTTTAAGTAATTATACAGTAAAAATGAGAAAGATTGCTTCATTGTGAATTTTTTATTGTATTTCTATCTTATTACCAAGAATAATAATCCTTAATTAGAATATGAATCTAAAATTAAACAGTAAAAATGAGATACATTGTTTCATTGTGAAATTTTTCTTGTATTTTTATCTTATTACCAAGAATAATAATCCTTAATTAGAATACGAAACTGAAAATTACAAGTCTTACAATCTACGTTAAGAAAGATGGTTTTACTGCGAATCTTGATTGTATTTGAATCTTGTTACCAAGAATAATAATTCTTAATAAGAAAACTAAACTTTAAAAATGAAAGGTTTTATAATCTGCATTGTGAAAGGGGATTCCTTGTGAATCTTGATTGTATTTGAATCCTATTATAAAAATTTTAATCCGTATAAATGACGTCTTATGAGTTGCATTGAGAAAGGGGAAGATTCCTAGTGAATCTAGATTGTTATTTGAATCTTATTGCCAAGAATAATAATTCTTAGAAAGAATATTAAACTGTAAAAATGAAAAATCTTATAACCTACATTGAAATAGGGTTTCGTAATAATTCAAGATTGTTATTTGAATCTTATTGCCAAGAATAATAATTCTTAATAAGAATGTTAAACTGTAAAAATGACAAATCTTATAACCTACATTGAAAGAGGGTTTTCTAGTGAATCTAGAATAATAATTTTAATAAGAATGTTAAACTGTAAAAATGAAAAATCTTATAACCTACATTGAAAAGGAGTTTCCTAATGAATCTAGACTGTTATATGAATCTTATTGCCAAGAATTAGTAATTCTTAATAAGAATATTAAACCTGTAAAAATGAAAAATCTTATAACCTACATTGAAAAAGGGTTTCCTAATGAATCTAGATTGTTATTTGAATCTTATTGCCAAGAATAATAATTCTTAGATAAGAATATTAAAATGTAAAAATGAGAAATCTTATAACCTACATTGAAAAAGGTTTCCTAGTAAATCTAGAATGTTATTTGAATCTTATTGCCAAGAATAATAATTCTTAAAAAGAATATTAAACGGTAAAAATTAGTATGTTTATAACCTGAATTGTATTAAAATATTGGTAGTAATAATTATCTTTTTGTAACCATTGCAATATGGATTATCCTCTTCATCGTCCTGTGAAAAAATCTAAGAAAAAATAGTGAAAATTTTCGAGTCATATTTATTTTATTTCCATTTTACTCGTGTAATTGAGCCAAAAGAGACGCTGTGTCAAAAAAGGTTGGGAGTCGATGGTCTAAATCAACTTTATTTTACGACCAATTCAATTTTTCTCTTATCCTTTTTATTACGCTTTCCACAATAATTTATTGGTAATAATTTTTCCAATTCTGACAACTCCTTCTTGTGTCTCCACCATTCTGGCAACTCTTATTTCTTTTTAGATAGGTTTTAGAAACTTGTTACTATTTCCTCTTAAATTCTGGCAACTCCTTCTTGTGTCTCCACCAATCTGGCAACTTCTATTTCTTTTTAAATAGGTTTTAGAAACTTATTCCTATTTCCTCTTCAATTCTGGCAACTCCTATTCTTTTCAATTCTGGCAACTCCTATTCTTTTCCTACTTATTTTTGGTATCCAGTAACTGTCGATTAATTTCGGTTCTCAAAAGTTCTGAAAAATTTTTATTTTTATTTTATTTATTTATTTATTTTTTATTTATTTATTTATGTATTTATTTATTTATTTATTTATTTATTTATTTGTTCTTTTCTCCACAATACATGTTAAATAAATTTTGAAAATTAATAATAATAATAATAATAATAATAAATAATAATAATAATAATAATAATAATAATAATAATAATAATATTATTAATTATCAATTATAATTTATTATTATTATTATTATATATTATTTTATATTATTATATTATTTTATTTTATATTATTTTATATCAATTATTATTATCTTATATTTAATGACAAATTTCGAAGTTCTTCAGCTTTATTTTATTGTCAGTTAAAATTTCCCTTCCAATTTTCAAAAGATTTTTTTGTTCTTCCAATTGCTGACCGGTTTCGTTCGCCAACTTCAGACATCATCAGAGCTTGGATTCTGGTAGATGAAGGACTTATTTTAAGATCTTAAGCCAAAAGTTAATTTAGATCATAATTTTTGAATAATTATTTATAAAATAAGTATTTAGTTTTAAAACTTCACACGAGGAGGAGCAAAATTTAAAATTATTTTGGTAGAATCTGGTATGTCCCATCTGTCAATCAATCAGTCGAGCGACCAGTAAATGTCGACGGACAGTCAGACTCGGTCTAAGTAAACTGGCATACGATGGTGACTAACTGAATGGGTATCGGACGCCTCCTTCAAGATTTTAAGTCAAAATATTTACTTTTTATTATTATTATAATATTATTATTATAATAAATAATATTAAATAAAAATAATAATAATAATAATAATATTTTAATAGGAGTAAACGCTGCTATGCTCAATCTGTCAGTTAATATATATTTATATATTATATATATTCTTATATAATATATTTTATATTATATATATTTTAAAATTTTATTATAAAAATAAAAAAAAAAAAAATAAATAAAAAAAAAAAAAAAAAAAAAAAAAAAAAAAAAAAAAAAAAAAAAAAAAAAAAAAAAATATAATATATTATATAATAATAATAATAATAATAATAATAATAATAATAATAATAATAATAATAATAATAATAATAATAATAATAACAATAATAATGATAATTAAAAAATGTGAAAAATAAAATTGCAAAGGAAAAATTATTTATTAAAAAAATATGAAAAATTAAAACAAAACAGAAAATTTTAATAAAAATAAAAAAAAGTACAAAATATATTGAATGAAAATAATAATATAACAAATTTGAATAAAATTGTGTAAAATTGAATTGAAAAAAATCGAAAAAATAAATAAATAAATAAAGAAAATTAAAAAAATTGAAATTGAAAAAAAAGTAAATAACCATAATACAAGAAAATAAAATAAAATAACAAAAAGATAAATAAATAAAAATAAAACCTAAAACAAAATTACTTTACAAAATAAACAAATAAATAAAATAAAATGTATAAACTTTAAAAAATGCAAATTAAAAATAAAATAAAATTGAAAAAAAAAGAAAAACGAAGATTTATCTTTAATAACTCTTATATTGGTTTTTATTTTAAGACAAAAAAAAAAAAAAAAAAAAAAAAAAAAAAAAAAAAAAAAAAGCCACAAACTCAATTCCAAATATTGTGCAGTCACATTTATATGCACATAAATTTGTACATGTACGCATAAATTTTTTACATTTATATAGCAATGTATTCATTATATTTGTACATGTACGCATAAATTTTTAACATTTATATAGCAATGTATTCATTATATTTGTACATGTACGCATGAAGTTTGCACATTTATATAGGAATATATTCATTATGTTTGTACATGTAAACATAAATTTTGCACATTTATACAGTAATGTATTAATTACATTTATAAATGTACACGTATACTTCAAACATTATATTTGTTCTTGTACGCATATATTACGTACAATTATACAGTAATATATTCATTATATTTGTACATGTACGTATACATTTTGCACATTTATATAGCAATGTATTCATTATATTTATATGTACGCATATACTTTGTGCATTTATATATCTATATAAAATTATGTTCTTGTATGTATGTATTTATTTCGTACATTTATACAGTGATGTATGCATTATATTAATACATATAAGAATATATTTCATACATTTATACAGCAATGTACGTATTATATAACTGTACGTAAATATTTCTTACATTTATACTCATTATATTACTATATGCATGTAAATAATTTGTATATTTATACACTTAAATGTGTGCATTATTTTAGTATATGAACACAAGCATTTTATACATTTATGCAACAATGTACGCATTACATTAGTATATGAACACAAGTATTTCATACATTTATACAGCAATGTATGCATTATGGTTTCAGTTTCTTTAACTTTCATTCACATAAAAAAATATTTTTTTTTACTTTTTTTTTTTTTTTTT
>SEYY01017904.1:0-15000 GCA_009176605.1 Armadillidium nasatum
CTTTCAAACCAATTCCAACTACGTAATAAATTTTGAAGTTTTCGACATGTAAGAGGAGTACATATCTTATGAATGTGATGTGATACGCTCAAATAAATAAAAATTTTGGAATCAACATCACAAACTTACCCATAATCGTTTAAAACTTCTCGTGCCGGAAAAACCATGTCGACCAATTTTATATAAGAAAATTTGTTAAACCTCACATTATTATTATTATTATTATTATTATTATTATTATTATTATATTATTATTTTATTTATTATTATTATTATTATTATTATTATTATTATTATATTTATTATTATTATTATTATTATATTATTATTATTATATATATTTACTATTATTAATTTTATATTATTATTTATTATTATTATAACAAGAAGCAAAAATGTTTGAATTTAACAATAATATACAATATTTTCATGGACTCTCATTTGTCTTATAATAAATAAGCAAAATTTGGTTTTTTAAAGATATACTTGTTTAATATTGTGTAATAAATCATATATTGAAATTATTGTATCATTTCTTTGCATTATAGTATGATTATTATGAAATTTGATGTGATTTATTCCTCTATACAGAAAGTACCATTTAAACATCGAAATTGAAGTTTTAACTTTATTAAATTCTATTTTAAAATATGTAAATAGTCCAACTATGAATAAAGCAAAGTTGGCTATTAATTATATATACCTTGTTAACTTATAAGTAGGATAGTTTCATCAATAATTCGAGATTGATTAAATAAAGTATCTGGTTAGACTAAAATTGTTGTGTTTTGGTCAACAATTTTTAATTCTTACAATTGTTAGTAAATCTTTCGAATATTTTTGTTTCAACAATTAATAAAGTCTTTTTTATTAATGTCATTAAATTAATTTTACTGCCAACCTGTCCTCTATACATAATAAATTATAAATTTTAAATTAAAAAATATTATTACTTTACTAATTAACCTTACATAAGTATTAAAAATACTTTATAAAGAATTAATGATTAGAGGACAGGAATTTTTTCTTAAAAAAATATTTTAAATCTCCTGAATATTAATGACCAAAATAACAGTAAAAGTTAAAAAATTAATAACAATAATGACATTAATAAAAAAGACTTTATTAATGCCAATGAATAATAATAATTTAATTAAATTTAATTTAATTAAAGGTGAAACAAAAATATTCGAAAGATTTACTAACAATTGTAAGAATTAAAAATTGTTGACCAAAACACAACAATTTTAGTCTAACCAGATACTTTATTTAATCAATCTCGAATTATTGATGAAACTATCCTACTTATAAGTTAACAAGGTATATATAATTAATAGCCAACTTTGCTTTATTCATAGTTGGACTATTTACATATTTTAAAATAGAATTTAATAAAGTTAAAACTTCAATTTCGATGTTTAAATGGTACTTTCTGTATAGAGGAATAAATCACATCAAATTTCATAATAATCATACTATAATGCAAAGAAATGATACAATAATTTCAATATATGATTTATTACACAATATTAAACAAGTATATCTTTAAAAAACCAAATTTTGCTTATTTATTATAAGACAAATGAGAGTCCATGAAAATATTGTATATTATTGTTAAATTCTAACATTTTTGCTTCTTTGTTATAATAATAATAATAATAATAATAATAATAATAATAATAATAATAATAATAATAATAATAATAATAATAATAATAATAATAATAATAATAAATAATAATAATAATAATAATAATAATAATAATAATAATAATAATAATAATAATAATAATAATAATAATAATAATAATAATAATAATGTGAGGTTTAACAAATTTTCTTATATAAAATTGGTCGACATGGTTTTTCCGGCACGAGAAGTTTTAAACGATTATGGGTAAGTTTGTGATGTTGATTCCAAAATTTTTATTTATTTGAGCGTATCACATCACATTCATAAGATATGTACTCCTCTTACATGTCGAAAACTTCAAAATTTATTACGTAGTTGGAATTGGTTTGAAAGTGACCCGAAGTGATATTATGGAATATGTAAGAGTCAAATCACATTGATATTTAACTTTTATTGAATATGGCCGTTTAATTATTTTATTAATCACAAAACAAAACTGTATAACAAAGGTTAATCCGAACAATACAGGTTAATTGTTTCCTAAGAAAAGTACAAAATGACCATAACATAAATTGCAATGAAATTAATTGGTAAAGAGAGTCGTTTGTGTGCAGAATCAGAAAATCTCTAAGATTCCAGCAGTAATTGGCTATTACGGTCCTACCATTATATAATTAATAATAATGTGGTTCATCGAATATTTCTGCTTTTATTCCCTATACTAAGATCAGCAAAGGCTAAGCATATATAGTTGAAACATTGTACTCTGTGATCAAGAGTTTTCACAAATTGTTACATTACCCCTAGCTTGATAAGAAGTGGTGGCAAAATGATTTTACTCGGATCAACTAATGGCTCATTAATGATGTTCCGATGTCCTGGTGTTCAGCTGACTCTAAATGGCCATACATCCCTAACCCAATTGTCCTCTTTTGACCTCCTATCCCAATAGCAGAGATAGCAGAGGTATTTCGTGTATCCGCTTTGTTGTCCTAAGAAAAAGTTCATAATTTTCAAATCAACACAGATTAATCAAGCATGATCTTTTCATTTCAACTTTTCCCAGGACAACTTTTATTCCTCTTTAGGGGAATAACAATCTGGATTCAAATTTTTCCTATTATGTAGAAAAAACATTTCAAACTTCTTTTAGAACTGTCAATAAATAGTCTCCATTCATCAGATACATATTTTGTTAATCCTATTTCCAGAACATGTCTAGCATCATCGTTGCAGTAAACAAATGTTTCATCTAACAGGAAGAAAGAACTTAAGCAACTTTTCCTCTCTGTTGCGATAAAACGAAACATTAATACCATGATGTAGAAGAAAATTTTCTCCGAGTCTGGAAGCCAACAACTCTGAAGATTATTTATGCAAACACATGTCTGGAATTAAATCTTTCAACTCACACTGATTAAACAAGGAATGGTTGTCTAAGGACGATTAAGATGGATGAAATTCAGCATCACATTGTTCACCTGTTCCTGAGTAATTATGTGAGGATGATGATGACGTTCTATCATCAACATCTGAGAGTTCAGTAAATACTGATGCTGGTAGATGATCTGAATGAGGGATAGGTCTAATGGTAGAATCAAGATTTAGGTATTTTATAAAGTGTTTGTTTTTACTGTGAATCCCTTGAAATTGTCATGGGGAAAATAGAAATAATTTGTATGGTTTTGTTGCTCCCTCTAAATCATAGAACTACTAAATTTAAGCTTGGCATTCTTCCCTTGTGACCAAGTCCTCAATGTCTCCTACACATGTTTTGCAAACCTTATGTGAAACCCAACCTTTGTCTTGTCTACAAATGTAACTCCAAAGTGATATTTGTTTGTATACATTTGATAACTGAAAAATGAATAAAGTTTAAAGATTAACGATTATTATTTTAATTACTTTTTTTATTACTATTCTTATTTAAATACAGCTTGCGAGAGAAGTTAAAAGGTTTAAAAGTTACAGACCCAAAAACTTCATTTCCACTTAATAATAATAATATTTCTTTTTTCCTTATACTTTTGGTTTTGAAAATTTTACTAATTCACTAAATCACATTTCTGGAATGACTTCACACCTTTTACCTTTACTTACTTTTCGAGAATTACTTTAATTTTTAGTTCTATTTTATAATTAAAAGTTTATTTTTTAATTATAATCATCATTTGTAGCTTTTTTTTCATCTATATATATGGATAGATCAACAATTAAGGTCTGCTAACTCTCTCGCAGATCAAATACATTAAACATCAATATATATATATATATATATATATATATATATATATATATATATATATATATATATATATATATATATATATATATATATATATATATATATATATATATATATATATATATATATATATATATATATATATATATATATATATATATATATATATATATATATATATATATATATATATATATATATATATATATATATATATATATATATATATATATATATATATATATATATATATATATATACATATATATATATAGTATATATATATATATATATATATATATATATATATATATATATATATATATATATATATATATATATATCTTATATTGTAATGGGAGTCATTTAAATAAAGCGAAAATGTCATACGGAATTGCTTAGTTTGACTCTAGAAACTCTACTATAATCTTGAGAGCTTTTTCGTCTCTTGAAATATTGGATGTGACCAATTTTATTTACCAAATGTTTGAACTCTTATATATATATATATATATATATATATATATATATATATTATATATATATATATATATATATATATATATATATATATATATATATATATATATATATATATATATATATATATATATATATATATATATATATATATATATATATAGATTTTACAAGATTTCGACTGACTTACTCGATCCACTGAATCCAACATCAAAATGAAAGTTTAAAGATTAGCATAGAAATGGTTTTTGAACCTGGTACCACGGATTCTATATGAGCTGAACCTTTGATGGTATTGGTGTTTGAATGAAAACAGTATTGAATGTGTTAGTTGTATTATCAATGAAACAGGGATAAAGATAATTAATAATAGTCTAGAACACACTCTTTTCATTTTCCCCTCTCGAAAATAAGTTACATAATTTGGTAACCAATACAAGGTAGGTCAAAGGGAACCACATAAATGTTTTCTAACATGATTTTTATATTTTATTTTCAGATAAATTTAAAAGATGGATTTGACGAAAGAACAAATTGAAATCATACTGATGCCCGGGTTAGGCATCAGTCGCAAAGTTGCAACTGAATTTAGCGAAAATATGTAACAAACATCACACACGTCACTGTGAAAAGCTTTTTAAAAAGGTTCTAAAAACTGAAAGTGTTGAAGATTAACAGAAAAGTGGACGGAAACATACCGTATCTGATGAAGTAACAATTGGTTCGATACCCATAGTACTAATAAGGAGTCCCAGGAAACGTAAGCAACTGTAGTCTCATGAAATTGGTACCAGCAGATAGAGTATCAGGCGTATTTTGGAATCAAACAAATGCCATCCTTACAAATTTCATGTGGAGCCGTGTCTGTGTGAAGACGACATGGATAGACTAATGGAATTCTGTGAATAGGCAATCAGTAAATTGGACGAGTATACAAACAAATCTATAATCTTGTTCACCGGTAGAGCAAATTTTTACGTTAATTGAGAGGTTAATTGGCAAAACTTACTCTATTGGAGTAATGCTAGCCCTCAATGGATAAGTTTGACAAAGAAACAAGGTAGTGGTAAATTGATAATGTGTGCTGGGAAAGAGGTGACAATGATAGGACAGTTTGAAATCACAGGTAATATTAATGCAAAAAAGTATCTCCACGCGTTGCAAGAAACAATTTTCCCATCCATGCCAAACAAAAAAGGTGAATTCCCGGTTCACTTCCGGAAAGATGTAGCCCGACCTCATTATGGTATTCAAGTTTGTCAATGAGTGGATCAGCAATATCAGGTTTCTTGGATTGATCATCCTGGTCCTATGGAGTGACCACCCAGATCCCTAGATCACAGCCCTCTTAATTTTTCTTTCTTTGGAGGCAGAAGAAGCCCCTTGTTTATCAGCAAAATATACAAGAAATAAATCATCTTGAAGGACGTGTTGAAAACAACGTAATAAGCACAACTCCACCTTTTTCTTTTTCTGAAACATATTCAGGTCTGTTTCGAAAACAATATCAATCATGTGGAACATATTATTTGAATAAAACTTCCTTACTTAAACCACAATGAATTTCCCCTATGCATGGGTACTTATGGTACACTCTCTGTAATAAAATTAGCATTTTTTCCATTTTCTGATTTGCCGTTATTAATTGCATGAGTGAAAAATTAGCTCCCGCAGAAATAACGCTAAGCCTATAGAAAAGAACGAGAGAAAGTAACGGCCCACTACACACACACACACACACACACACACACACACACACACACACACACACACACACACACACACACACATATATATATATATATATATATATATATATATATATATATATATATATATATATATATATATATATATATATATATATATATATATATATATATATATATATATATATATATATATATATATATATATATATATATATATATATATATATATATATATATATATATATATATATATATATATATATATATATATATATATATATATATATATATATATATATATATATATATATATATATATATATATATATATATATATATATATATATATATATATATATATATATATATATATATATATATATATATATATATATATATATATATATATATATATATATATATATATATATATATATATATATATATATATATATATATATATATATATATATATATATATCACTCTCTTAGACGTCAAATTTCTACAAAATAAATATACACTCTCAAATAAACAAAGAAATAGTGAAAGAAACTCCTAAGTATTACCTTCACATTTCATATAATTCATTTGTTGGAGTAAACCCGAAGAAGGTCTATAAAGTGTGAGTGAAAAATGAAAGAAATTTATTTCGGTTCGAGCAACAATGGAAAAACAATTCTTTCCAAAGAATGGTATAAATAGCTCCCATATACACAAACTAAGTGTTATATATATATATATATATATATATATATATATATATATATATATATATATATATATATATATATATATATATATATATATATATATATATATATATATAGGCGAAAGAGGGTAAAGGGAGATAGTTTCAATGCTATCTTGCATTCTTACTTCTCACGGTCTTTCGTGAGGCGTAACAATGGCTAAAGTTTGTTTAGTGAAAGTGGTGTCATCAGATCGAGTATCACTAATAACTAGAAATTTTACCTCTAATACTTTTAATTAATATAATCATTTTCCTTAATTTTCTCATTAAGCTCCTAATTAATCCACCTTGATTCCTTTAATATCTTGTATCATACCCATTTCGACACCTTTCCCGCATTAGACTCTCCCTTTTGCACTATTTTACCAATTTCTTGGTCATGTGCCACGCCAGTTTACCCCATTAATCTCATCCCTTGACATTCTTTTACTATGAATGGCACTGTGCTGAACCTTTCTCTCAGTCACTTAGTAATGTTTACATTATTACATTATGAAGCCTACACTTGATCTGGATCCGACGAAGTCTAATTTTGATAGCAATTCAACGAAGTTAGAGAGGAAATCGAAATCGGAGTCAGTCCTCTCCTCCCACGCAACTCTTCACTTCGTCATCTTTGAATTTTGACATGTGTTCTGAAAAAAAATCTTAAATTTTAGACATACGTCATAGAATATTGTCAGAAACCACGTCATATCCTAAGTAAATTTCAAAAACCAGGACACAAACGAACATGTTTATCCGTACGAGGATTCTAACGTGGGTTTTTTGGATGAGAATCCCACACTCTACCCACAAGACCAAGGATATTTATGAGAAAAGGTAAGAGTGTTAATTTAAACTTTTCCTTCCTTATCAATTATATAAGACCAATATTTATATTACTGGCATTTGTTTTCAATGTACTATTCAAATATTACTTATAAATATATTACTTTACAATGTTCACAGTTTTTTTTTTTCTCTACGTATTACTTTCATGATGATTACGCCTGTAATGAGCAATGTTTTTTATACTAAATGATACACTATTTATTATTTCAAAAATATTATTTTTAATCTTTCAAGCCTCGGAATGCATGAGTGTACCCACACTAACAGGTAAATATGCAACGTCAAGTTATAGCAGTGTTATTACGTCAACAATGGTACTACGAAGCATTAATTAAATCCCATAGTGTAACGTAGTATCCTTACTATCAAAATCATTATCGCCGTCATCATCATCATCATCATCGTCATCATCATCATTATCGTCATCATTATCATCATCGTCATCATCATTATCGTCATCATCATGATCATCGTCATAATCGTCATCATCGTCATGATGATGATGATGATGATCATCATCATCAACATCGTCATCATCATCGTCATCATCATCATTATCGTCATCATTATCATCATCGTCATCATCATTATTGTCATCATCAAGATCATCGTCATAATCGTCATCATCGGCATGATGATGATGATGATCATCATCATCATCAACATCGTCATCATCATCATCATCATCATCATCATCATCATCATCATCATCATCATCATCATCATAATCATCGACATCATCATCGTCATCATCAACATCATCACTATTGCATAACATTATACACGGAAGTCCTATTACGAAAAACTTCATCATTATTACAAAACTACATAAATACTATTATTTAAAAAAATTAATATACATATACCAACATCATGTCAATATTGCAACATCTTTACTATTTCATAACATTAATTCAGCGCAATTACGCAACATTAAGCAACATTATCTAAGTTATATTTTAAAACTTATAAAGTATGAACGTTGATGCTCTAATTCTTCACCAAAATCATCAGATGTTTGGCAAATGCCAACTCAGCAAATGATAACGAATTCCCTGTTTTTCTATGTAAATGTTTAAAAAACTTGTAATCACCATACAATGATAGCCTTCAAGTTAGGATTTTAATTTACGACGACATGAAAAAGAAGGGAGCTAATTGGAAAAATGTATTGATATCTATTTATAGGAAAATTCTCTTTTTAAATTTTTATTTTAGTGATAATAATGCTGATGTGTTAATAATGTAACGCAACGTAATGTTGATATGAAGTAACGTAATATGATGGGGTATAATTAATGTTGCGCACTGTCATTAATAGTGTTATAATATATGCCATATATGGGAACGTATTGTTAAAATTTGCCGAAATTCATTTGAGTATTCCTTTCCTTAATTAAATATTTCAGTGTCAAACTTATTTGTTGTTCGCTGCAGTTTATTTCCTCAAATATTCTTTAAAGTTTGATTTATTCCTTTATTAATTTTATATATAACTAGGAAATAATGATAAACACATATACCAAATGTACGATTTTTTAAAAAAAAAATTTGTACTGATGAATATTTCCAACAAATTTCAGGTTTGTAATACATAAAATTGAATTTGATATTTAAACCTATATAAATCTTAATATATTTCATGGTTTTACATAGTTATTAAAAAACATTTTTCTTTCTTCCCAACCATTTATTTTCTGCTCATTGTGCTGGCAATGAAACTGAGCATGATATACCTAGAGATAAAAGAATTGGGAAGTTTTCTTCTATTTTTCTTTTCACTCAATGATGAAGCCCTTTTTCCCAAAATAGTCCAGCCTTTTTATTATTTCTTGGTGTTGCTAAATTTCGATTTTAGTCTTGGGTTTTATTTGCCATTTTTATATTAATATTATTATTTTATTGTAATTATAATTATTTTAAAAATTAACTCCTAGTTAATGAATATATATATATATATATATATATATATATATATATATATATATATATATATATATATATATATATATATATATATATATATATATATATATATATATATATATATATATATATATATATATATATATATATATATATATATATATATATATATATATATATATATATATATATATATATATATATATATATATATATATATATATATATATATATATATATATATATATATATATATATATATATATATATATATATATATATATATATATATATATATATATATATATATATATATATATATATATATATATATATATATATATATATATATATATATATATATATTATTTATCCATAACGTAACATATGATTCTTATTCTTTTCTGAATAGGGGTAATCTCCTTGAAGGCAGTCTGTATATTATTGGTTTTATAACAATATTATCGTCTGCTCTGTGCAATTAACATCAGTTTCACGCAAGATAGGAGAGAAGGGAGATTGTTTTTCTTATGCTTCTTAACGTCAAAGAATGAGACAAAAAGACAAAAAAATATGATGAGAATTTCCTTTGTAAGTGAATTTTAGCAACTATCCATAAAAAAATACATTGGTTAGTATTTGGTAACCCCTGTTATGCTGCGATGTTATTTATGCTATGTTACAAAATGCATGATATGTTAAAAATATGCATGAGGTTTTCTTTAAAATTATGCTCGTAGTTTTATATATATATATATATATATATATATATATATATATATATATATATATATATATATATATATATATATATATATATATATATATATATATATATATATATATATATATATATATATATGGTTCAGGTTTCACCCGTCTTTTGGATAGGGTTGAGTCAAAGTCTAAAAGACTTATCAACTGTTCCGCTCTTTCTAATTCACTTGACTCTTTATCTTTGCGACGCGACGTTGGTGCCTTGTCTCTTTTCTATAGGTACTACAGCGGCAAATGCTCGAGGGAATTATCCACCCATGTACCTTCACCTATACGTCGTCATCGCTGCACAAGGGGTGCATTGTCTGAACATCAATTTTGGGTGGACATAGGCAACTCCAGGCTTGTCCGCTGTTGTGCCTCCTTCTTTCCTGCCACATCTGTTCTGTGGAATTCTCTCCCATCTTCTGTGTTTCCTGCCGAATTTAATCTCAATTTCTTTAAAGCCCAAATCTGCGCTCACCTAAGAAATTTGCGTTAGGTGGGTCCTGCAAAGGTCGTTTTTATTTATTATTATTATTATATAATTTTTTGTTCTACTTTATTTTTGTTCTGACACCCCTCCTTGAATAGGGCTTTGCTCGTGAGTGTTGGTGATGTGTGTAAAAAATAATATATATATATATATATATATATATATATATATATATATATATATATATATATATATATATATATATATATATATATATATATATATATATATATATATATATATATTATACACTGAACCACTTAAAGTCTGCTATACCGTAGGGATTCGAACCCTGGCCTCTTGGATCGTGAGCATGAGTATTATCCCCTGCACCAGACGGTTCCAATGGAAATCAGGCTGAGAAGTCTTATGAACACTTATCCTTAATAATTAATAATTAAGGTAACAAATGGTAATTAACAAATATAAAGGGAACAAATTATAAGTGCCACAAATGAATTGGCTGAAGGGGGCCTTAAATTAATCGAAGAATATAGCATCATCTTGATAAATGATAAATCAGAAGCAGTTCTTATCGTAAAATTATCTTTATTGCAAAAAAAAAAAAAAAAAAAAAAAAAAAAAAATATGTAAGGGCACTAATAATTATAACAGTTTTGCATGTTTTACTTCATATTCTAATATAGCCTATTATACTGTAATAAAGAACGATTTTTATAATAATGCAAAATAGTAGCTCAAATAGCTGCATAATCCATAAAATTAACTGAATAAAAGTATATCATATTATAATATCTTGAATTGATACTGAAATATGTTGAAAGAATTAAAGGCAATATATTATGACTTACTTGAAGACACTTGTGGCACCATTAGTATATATATATATACATATATATATATATATATATATATATATATATATATATATATATATATATATATATATATATATATATATATATATATATATATGGTGGGGAGGACATAATGCAGTCCGAAGCGTGTACCTCCCACTGGGGAAAGCCCACGCTAAACGTTTCCGTTTCACTTCGTAGTCCTTTGGTTCGTTCCTTTTCGCGTTTCTCTTTCTCATATGGTTTCTAGTGTACCCTTGTTTCATATTGGAGTGTCTATGCTTCCTTTACCTCTCCACCCCATTTCTTCGCATGTTCTACAGATTTACAAGCTCTTACTCATACATTTCCTGTTAGAATATTTAAAATGGCGAAAATTAAATCAGCCTCGAAGATGCTAGGAGGGGCGGGATTCAAAGAATGCTCCTCATCCACTCCTCACCCCATCATCACTTGATAGTTGGTACCCTCCGATGCGGGATGGCGTCGCCAAAACTCGCCTCCGGTTTGCCCCGGTGCAAATACATTTTTCATTAATTTCTCCAACATTTGCGTTTTTTTCAAATTTCCTCTTTGTCGAACACCATCTCTCTTCCTCTAAACAACATCTCATATTTTTAACCAAAACTGAGGTGCTTGAGTGCTGTGAAAGCTAACCTTATTCTGTTCCCTTCTACTGTCTCTATCCTCAATTATCAGCCAATGGCGGATGTTGCGCATATGTGCGCAACGATTTTGTTTGCTCTCGTGTCTTTAATTTGGAGTCTTCTGAATTCTCTACTTATAGCTTAAGCTCTCTTGCAATTCTACTGCTAAATTTATTTGTTCTGTCTATTTATCTCGTAATTCTATTCTCTATAATAAATTCTTCGACAATTTAAAATCCAAAATAGAGCACATTCTTTCTTCTTCTCCTTTCTCCGAAATCATGATTTTAGGTGATTTCAATGTTCACCACCGCCAATGGCTCTCATCTAGTTCTCATGATCCAGCTGGTGAACTCGCCTGCGACTTTTCTATCCTGAATATCCTTGACCAGTTGGTGCAACTCCCTGCCCGTTCTCCTGACGTCTTTGTGGTGAACCCAACATACTTGATCTTTTCTTAACCTCTTATCCTTCTCCTTATACTGTTAAACTCTTTCCTCCTCTGGGTTTATCCGATCACCTTCTTACCTCTGTTTCTTGTTTTGCGAAGTTTATTTATAACTGAACGAGAAATATCGTTATCCGGATATTCATCTTGCCATTTCAGAAATATTTAATCGTTATGAGGAGCTTCAATGGAAAAAGATAATGTAAACCTTGCTTCGATGTACGAATGAACTAAGAAAAGTCATTTATCTCTAATTTCTGATTCTTCTCCAGATGTTAGGGAAAATTGATTGTGGAACATACATTTTCAAAAAGTATATGGCCTTTGACATCCAAATCGTATGATTAAAGGCTCCTGGATTCTTATATGACAATCCCAGAGGTGGAATTTTCCCCATAAATATTATAGCCAATTCAATAAATTACATAGTTTCTACTTTGTTGATGCTCAAGAAACATGAAGTAGAGGTCTGCAGCATCATCTAGAATGTTTAAATTTTTAAAAATAGTTGTCAACACCTGTCTTATATTTCATTTTATCTATACTCGACCATTGTTCTTTGATTCTTCTAAAGAAGAACGTCAAGTCCTGATGTTGATAGCCTCAATTTACATTCGAATATACTTTTAAGCACAATTTACAGTATAAATAGGTAAAGTAATTCACTCTCCATTAATTGCTCGAGCAGAATGAAGACTACATTAATTTGGCCAGTATTTGAAACTGTAGTTTCTGAACACATGGTTACTGCTTTGTTTGTAATGTCCCATTCATTTAGCGTTTCATATATAGTCTCCGATTGATATTTTCCAGTTCCAACTTCTAATTTAGGGGTATTAAGAAGTCGTGACTTTCCTTCATGTGATACTATTACAGGTAGGTAATCAACTTTTACATGTGTAATTATGTCCATCAGTAATTTAATATCTCAGTGCACGACTACGAACGGCATGTCCAACAAATGAAGATTTGCCTTAATTTCCTTTACCTTTTCTTCCCTGTATTGTTTTCTCAAACACAGGAGCATTGATTTATTCAAAAATAATTCCGAGGTATCACAATCAAAAGCTTCTGCTGTTGCCATTATTAAGTGAATTGCATCTCTGTCAATGATTTTACACTGGTCTAGTGAAGAGAGCATTTTTGTCGTGTTAAATTTGAAATTCCTCTTTCTCTACTCTTATGAGATGGTACTGCAGATAACGATACTGGTACTTCCTCCTCTCGTTTTGCTATTGCATCGTCTTCTTCGCTTAAGATGCATTCAAGTTCAGAGGATTGCCCTGAAAAACTACCTATTTTAAAACACGCATTTGAAAGCAATTTAAAACAAGCAATTGTAGATCAAGGGTAAATTATTTGTAAAAAAAATAAAACATAAAACAAACATTATAACTCAAAATTACATTTAAAAAAACAAGAAAGCATACTTATAAGTTATATTTCAGCATACGTTTTCATTTTATGTTCTTGCATATTTCATGTTTCTCTAGTGCCTTTTATCCCTTTTTTTAGCAATAGTCTAGTCTTGAGCAAGCGTGTATAATTTTCTTTTTATTTCTCATTGACCTAGATGAAATAATTCATCTTCTTCAATTTATATTTCAAGCTTATATTTACTTTGCGAATGGTATAGAACAATACTCTTAAAGGTTGTCTGTTAGATGGTAGTTCACTATCAATATATTTGGTCAGTCAGATTTTCAATCAAGTATATATTATCAGCAGCATGAAGGCCAAGACAATTAAAGAAACAGACATAATGACATGACAATTAAGACAAGAAAGCTTCTTCACATCCGACACACTCAACAAATTCGTAGACTAAATTGTAAATTTGAGATATGTGTATGAGTTCCAATACTTCGAAGAATGACGTTTATGTACAGTCGTGAACAAAAGTTCGTTCCTATTAATTAGGCTGGAAATAAATATTTATATAAAATGGAAATCATTTCATAAAAGCTCTATTTTGAATAAAAAGTCAATAAAAACATTGAGAGGGGCTTAATTGAACTGTTTTTGGCTGAACCTGAAATGATCTCCATTTTATATAAATATTTATTTTCAGCCTAATAAGAACGAACTTCTGTTGACGACTGTACATACAATTTGAGCTCAAATAATTTATTTTCCACAAAATAAATTTACAAAATTAAGTGAATATTCATTCAAATAATCATGTTATAACTTGATTAGTGAAACAAAAATAACAGAAACCATTAGAAACATGATAGATAGCCTATAAATGAC
>SEYY01017905.1:2500-11374 GCA_009176605.1 Armadillidium nasatum
ATCTTGTTAATTGCTTACGTGTCCCAATACACGGCGTAGGTTTGGAAGTCAAAGGAAGTTGCGGAAGACAGATTTATCAGTAGATCATATATAAGATTGGGCATAGCGGATAAATCTGGGGTCGGGGAGTGTGACAGAGAAAGGATGAGACTGTGCAGAAAGGCGTGTCGCACGAGCTCTTCTCAAAGGAGGAGGCTTGCAACGAGAAAGTTCAGATGAGTAGTGTCCGTTGTAATAACTATAGTTACCAGAGATTGAAGCAACAATTTGAAGAGTGGAAAAAGATTGAAAAGAGTTAGTAAGAGAGGAGAGTTGATGAGACGAAAAAGCCTTAGACTCCACTTTCAAGGAGAGCTGTATTAGTGAAACCACCCCAGATTTGCGACGTATGCTCCATATAGGGGCGAACAACACACCTATACAGAGTAAGAAACTTCGATGGCCTGAAGTAATTCTGAAGAACCTCAGAACACCCAACCTCTTAAAGCTTGTTTAAAAAGGAAGTAATGTGATCTTTCAAGAAAGATGACGAGAAAAGAATACGCCAAGAGTTTAACAACAGATGAGGTTTGAGTTGTGTGTTTTCGAAGAAGATATCATAGTTGTGTAAATTGTGTCGAGTGGAGAGATGGAGAAACTGAGTTTTTGAGGATTGAAAAAAACCTGTATTTTCTCGGCATCAATTTGAAATACGCGAAAGATCAGAGGTTAGTTACTCCAAGGTACCCTTCTAGTCTATTAACTGCTGTTGGGTGGGGCGTTTCAAACTGGAAGGAGTAATGAGGGTGGAGTCATCAGCATAGGAGTGGATAATTGATGAGGTAATAGAAAGAAGGTCATTAATGCCGTAGTAGAGTGATCAGCGCGCAAGACTTACCATCTTAAAGGTTCGAGTCCAATAGCAGACATTGCTTTTCTATATAGAAAAGAGTCTGTGAGAGGTTATAGAAGACTTTAATATCTTGTATGTAACTGTCTCCCAGTATTGGACTCGAAATTTGACCCCGTTGCTCCTTGCTCGTGTTGCAGTCTGGAGAGTCCTTTGGGCTTGACGCCGCGAATGTAAATCGTGGGCAAGTTCAAATGCGATTCCCTTTTGTACTGCCGTAGAGTGGTCAGCGCGCTATACTTGCCATCTTAAAGGTTGTTGGTTCGAGTCTAATAGCAGGCATTAATTTTCTCTCTCTCTCTCTCTCTCTCTCTCTCTCTCTATATATATATATAATATATAATATATATATTATATAATATATATATATATATATATTATATATATATATATATATATATATATATATATAGAGAGAGAGAGAGAGAGAGAGAGATAAATAGCAAGAATTACAATTTAATCCAACTAAGCATTCAGCAGTCTTAGACTTGAAGACCTGGAGGTCTTTAAGTCTTTTGATTTCGATTATAATTTATAATTGCAAAGTGCTAACTGCCATGTACAGTTTGAAACAAATATTTAACCTACTGCATATGTTTAAATTTAACACTTTTTCTTGATAATAACATATATCTTTATATCATACAAATATTCTATATAATAGCAAAAAATTGTATGGTTGGCATGTAAAGTTTAATTAGAAATTATTCAAGCAAGTTTTTTTCTTTATAGCTCTTGCATTTGTTGACTTCCTCAGCAATCTCGTTGATACCTCAGACATTATTCTGTCGTAAGATTTCTTCCTCATCTGCCTTGGTTACGCTTTTTTTTTCTTCTGTCTTTTATGGAAGCGCTGGCCCTGTTCGTCACATACTATTCCAAGATTTTTCTGGGAATTAATGAGAGTGACTATACAGGAAGTGGATTTTTACACACACGCTTTACCATGGTCACTCAAAACCGACATCTTTTTTAGAATCACAACCTTAAAATTTTTTATAATTGCCATGAAAGAAAAATAGTCATCAGTATTCAATGCCCTCACTAACTGCTTCATCAACCTGAGCTTGATGTGGAGCAGAAAAAATGTCCAATCATGTCTGACGATTGGTTCATTCACAATGTTTATCATCTCTGCTGCCAGAATATCACATATAGGCCATTAATTTCTATGTTATTTGAGCAAGTTTATCACAGTTTAATGTCATAATCTCACATATGCTCTGTGACTAATAGGAACTGCTTCATAAACATTACTATTGTGCAAGAAAATACTTGAGACTGTGCTTAATGCTATCGAGAACCTATCGCAATTCTGCTCATCTATACGAGGTACATATTGAAATTCGATGAAAAGACCCTGGATATCATGGCAATAAACTGGTAAACAGAGAGATTTTTCTCTTCGTAATGTTTCATCAAAATTAAATCCCGATTTCAGAAATTTGACACTTTTGCTGAGAGTTGAATAATATTTGTTTTTCAACTTGGTTTTAATAACCTAACTATTTTCACTCACTAAGTCACTCAAAGTTTTAATGGAATTTCTCAAAAGCCAACCATTGGAATGAAATACTTTTTTATTGATATTGAATCCACTCTTTTGTGTTGAATAATATAAATTTAATTCAAAATATGCCATTTGAGAAAGTTATTCGGATTTTAAAACACTGGCACTGTATATGTTGAAGCAATAGCCATAAAATGTTACTCATCTCATCTCACCATCTCACCATCCATTCTGTTAGGATCACTCCTGTCAGGCGACGAGCCTCTGAAAGGCATTCCGTCCTATTCCGAGGCTCATCATTGGTTTCTTGAGCAGTGTGTCTTTTTAAGTAGCCGGCTTGCTAGGCCTGTCGCCAATAAAATGTTACTAGTTCTAAATAATAGTTTAGTAGAATAGTAACTACAAATTATAAAATGTTACTAGTTCTAAATAATTTGTAGTTACTATTCTACTAAACTTCCTTTATAGAAAATCTTTTGTTTAGAATAAGAGCGAGCTCGAAAACATATTTTATAAATCACGAGCGGGTATGGATGGGCTCAAAAACATTTTTAAAATTACGGGAGAGTATAGGCGGATATATATATTATATATATATATATTATATTATATATATATATATATATATATATATATATATATATATAGATATAAATATATATATGTATAAATAAAAAAAAAAAAAAAAAAAAAAAAAAAAAAAAAAAAATATTAATATATATATATATATATATATATATATATATATATATATATATATATATATATATAATATATATTATATATATATATACTAAGGGAACACTTTGGAAGCAGGCAGTCCGAGTGAGAGGGAAAAAAGAAACGAGTAGAGTGGGAAACCGGCCAACGCTCTTTCCTAACCATATTTTTCTGAGGGAAAATTGTGGAAAAAGAGGGGAGAACACCCCTTCAGGATCTTTGCTGGCCCATTTTGTAGTTTTTACTTCAACTTGATTTCAGCAATATTTTTCTCTGACTGAAAGAACAAATGGCGTAGATGAATTGAGGTTAAGCTATCAGGAGAGAGGTGGAAGAGGCTGATTGATTAAGAGTAGGTTGAAGTTGTCTGATATGTAACGATTCTAATATTTTGCGGTCTAAGGTATTTGAAGAAGATGTCAAGATACTAAAATCCTCCCAAAATCACCCCCTACAATTTACAGATTTTAGTATCTTGACATCTTCTTCAAATACCTTAGACCACAAAATCTTAGAATCATTGCATATCAGACAACTCCAGCCTACGCTAAATCAATCAGCCTTCTTCCACCTCTCTCCTGATAGCTTAAACCTCAATTCATCCATTTATAACCTTATCATTAAATAACCTCAATTCTACCTCCTAATACACCTATTTCAACCATGCGTATTCTCGAAATTCTACAACCAAGTAACTACAAACTACAACCTGTTTGACAAAACCTCAATTTTCATATTTGTTAATTTGTATTCTTTGTTCACAATAGTTTAGTGTGCTTAATTTGTAGATGATATTTATTTTTATTTTTATTTTTTTTTTAATTATTGATAATATTCTCAGTGTTATTAATTTGTTAATTTGTTCTTATAATTATCTAATATTTATTCTGATTGTTACTTATTTTATTTCATTTCCAGATGATATTCACAATGGGTTTAGATAACCCAAAACGTCTATATTAATAACTGTTAATTATTTTTATTCATATTGCCTTAAGCACCTATTATTAAAGCATTAATAAAATGGTATATCTTTTCCTGCATTGCTAGCAACATTATTATATATATATATATATATATATATATATATATATATATATATATATATATATATATATATATATATATATATATATATATATATATATATATATATTGGTGACAGTGTGTTAAATAAAATATTATGTAATAACAGTGATTATTTTATTATTAAATAATAATAGATGATATCAACGAGTATGTAAGCGTGATTTTATAATCAACAAAGTAATAAATTATTCCAAGTTACAAAGAAAAAGATGCGAAGTAAAAAGTTGTAAAATAGATCAAATTGTACTTTCTAAGGAATAATTCGGTTTGGTGTGGTGCAGCGTGCTGGATTTAAAATCAGATGATGAGGTTATGAATCCTGGTCTCTTGATGAAATTTTTAAGAGTAATTGGGAATATTAGAAATTCAATTATCACTCAATAGATGTCGCTTCGATTAAGAAAAAATGGCTGAAAATTTTCAAAATGACGCTACTGTGGAGTCAAGAAATTCGATAAAAGCCACGTGAATATAAATTCAAGATGGCAGAGATGAAAACACGTGGACCGAAATCCAAGATAACTGAGATAAAAATTACGTAAAGAGAAATTCAAGATAGCGGATGAATGATGGCTCAGTGCTTAGTTTTATTGGAACGCGAGGTTGACGCTGGCATTGGAACATTGTCACTTGGCAAAGGCACCTTCGCCAATAGTATCACCTTACCTATACTTATATATATATATATATATATATATATATATATATATATATATATATATATATATATATATATGTATAATGGCTTTCGGCGTTCGAGGTCTACTGGTGATATAATTTGCTATCTCACAGATTTATGATCTTCTCCCTTAGGACCATGGGGAGACTTGCTTGGTGGCGCTTGACATATCTAAGGCGTTTGGCCGGGTATGGCATGCGTCACTGCTTTCCAAGCTTCCCTCTTTCGCTTTGTAATCTTATGTCTAGCTTTCTTTCTAATCGTTCCATTTCGTCTGTTGTTGATGTAGTGACATCATCTTCCTTACCTGTTAATAGTGGTGTTCCTCAGGGTTCTGTCTTGTCTCCTATTCTATTCTTACATTTCATTAATGATCTTCTCAGCTACTCATCTAACCCTATCCATTCATATGCAGATAACTCAACCCTCCATTCTTCTACTTATTTCAAATCTGCTCCTTCTTTGGAATCTAGATTTGTCTCTCGCCTTCATCTTTCAGATTTCAGATTTCCAGTGGGATCGTCTCAACCTTGTGAAATTCAGCTCTTTAAAAACTTAACTTCTAGAAATTTCCCACTCAAAGACACCTCCTAACTTTTCTTTTTCTTTCGATAGTTGTCCCGTCTCTTCTGTTGACAATATAAACATCCTTGGACATAACAAAAAAATAAAAATATCTTGGAAACCTCATATCACATTAGTTGCTAGGGCTTCCTTAATGAAACTGTCTAGACTGCGAAAATTGTTTCTTCCTCACAGTTACTACAATTATAAAAGGGTCTCATCCGTCCTTATAAGGAGTACTGTTCTCATATTTAGGGTGACTCAGGTTTCATCCGTCTTTTGGATAATAAACCTGAAACTGCTCCGTTCTTTCTAATTCTCTTGACTCTTATCTTTGCAAAGTGACGTTGGTGCCTTGTTTCTTTTCTATTGGTACTACAGCGGCAAATGTTCGAGAGAACTATAAACTCGTGTACCTCTACTTTTACGGCATCCTCGTAGCACATGGGTTGCATTGTCTGAGCATCACTTTTGCTTGGACATAGGGAACTCCAAGTTTGTCCGCTGTGGTGCCTCCTTCTTTTCTTTCACCTCTATTATGTGAAACTCTCTCCCATTTTCTGTTTCCTTCCGAAATTAATCTCAATTTCTATAAAGCCAGCGTCTGCGATCACTTAAGAAATCTGCGTAAAGTGGAACCAGCAGGAGTCGTTTTTATTTTATTTTATTTTTGGTGTGTTATTTTAATTTTTGCTTGTTTTTACTTTTATGTCATTGGGATGTTTGCATTCTTATTATTTATGCCAGTCTCATTGTTCTGTTTTTGTTTGTTTGCCTTTTTGTCATCATTATTATGTTATTTTTGTTATTATTAATTCTACTTTTAATTTTTATTTTTAATTTTTTAAATTTTTATTTTTTTTTAAATTTTAATATGGTAATTTTTAATTTATTTTATTTTTATTGTTGTCTTTATTCGCTTATTTTTAATTTTAATTATTTTAGCTTTATTCTAATGTTTTTTTTATATAGATATGCTTTTTTATGTTTTCACTAACCAACCAACTTTATATCTTTCTGTAATTTTTCTTTGGTTTTAGTTTTTCACAGCTAAGATGTCCTCTTGAGTTGTGGAACGGTTTTTTTGTTTAATATTTTTGTTTTATACTCTTTCTTTTGTTAATTTTTAATTTTTAATTGTGTGTATTTGTTTAATTTTAGCAGAAGATGAATTTATACGATTCGAAATGTCCAATTAAATATGTTCACCCTTGCATTGGCCTTGATTTTTATCATTATATATATATATATATATATATATAATATATATATATATATATATATATATATATATATATATATATATATATATATATATATATATATATATATATATATATATATATATATATATATATATATATATATATATATATATATATATATAATATATATATATATATATATATATATATATATATATATATATATATATATATATATATATATATAGAAGGTAAAGTGCATTACGTAATGAACATATTTATAGAATAAATTTAATTGAATGTATTTGGAAACTATGCAAATATATTGTCATTCTTTGGAGAAAAATTAATATATATAAATATATATTTTTAATTTTTTTTTTAATCCCCTCAAGGCAGAGCCTACTAAATTCCACCAGAGTTGGGAAAAGACGGAAGTCTGGTAAACAAGGCCGAAGTCCCGATACACGACGTTTAAAGGTGTGAGCAAGGAGTGAAAAAGAAAAGGGGTGTTCCAGATTTTACCAGTGATATTAGGACAGAGCATAGCGTTAACCTGGGGTCTGAGAGTTGGACAGAGAAAGGATGGGACTGTGTAGAAAGTCGAGTCCACGAGCCCTTCTCGGAGGAGGTTGCACGAGAGATTCAGAAGAGCAGTGTCCATGTAATAGCGATAGTAAAGAGAGAGTGACGCAACAATTCGACCAGAAAGATTGAAGATTAGTAAGAGCAGGAGATTGTGAGACGAAATGCCCCTAGACTCCACGTTCTCTAGGAGAGCTGTATGTGTGAACCACCCAGATATGTGAAGCATTACTCCATAAAGGGAAACAACACCCCTATAAGAGCAAGCAACAGGGTGGAGGAAGAATACTGAAGGCGCCTCAGAACTCTAAAGCCTGTTTAGAAAGAGATAATGTGATCTTTCCAAGAAAGATTCACGAGAAAGGAAAACCGAGAATATTAAACAGATAAGGTCTGAGTTGAGTGTTTTCGATGAAGATATTATAGTTGTGTGGAAGATTGTGTCGAGTGGAGAGATGGGAATTGAGTTTTAGTGGCATTGAAAACAACCATGTTCTCTCTGCCCCAATTAGAAATACGAGATAGCAGAGGTCAGTTGCTCCAAGGCCCCTCCTTGCGTCTAGTCTGTTGTTGAGAGGTGCCTTTCAAATTGAAAAGAGTAATAAGGGTGGAGTCATCAGCATAGAGTGGATAGGAGATGAAGTAACAGAGAGAAGATCATTAATGAATAGTAGAAAAAGTGTTGGGGATAGGACAGATCCTTGAGGAACACCACTGTTAATAGATTTAAAGGAAAACGGTGCCGTCTACAACAGCTGCTATAAACGACCGAAAGGAAATCAGAGAGAAGGTCAAGAGAGAAGGATAGATCGAAGAGGAAGTTTGAAATCAAAGCTTTTGCCAGACTATATCGAAAGCCGATATGTCTAGCGCAAACAGCAAAAATTTCACGAAATGCCGAAAGCGGAAAGACCAGAGTCAGAGAGAAGAGGGAAAGAGATCATAGTCGTTTCTTTCGAAAGCCATACTGGCGATCAGAGATAAGATTAGAAGAATTGAGATGTTTCCATCTTCTGTTAAGGATAGATTAAAACTTTAGAAAAACAGAGGTTAAAAGATGGACGATTGTGAGTGAGAGGGGCCCCCTTCTCGACAGCTGAATGAGCGCACGTTTCCAGCAAGAAGGGAAGGTTGAAGAAGAAAGACATAGACGAAAAAGTTTACCAAGGCAGGGTGCAAGCGGAAGCACAGTTTTGAGAACCACGGAGATACCGTCGGACTACTTCTTAGTGTTAAGCTCAGAAGAGAGAATACTCTATTAGAAGAGATTATAATTTAGCATAAAATGGTTGGAGGGCTTGGAGGGAGAAGGAACAGCTCCGGAATCGTCTAAGGTTGAATTAGAAGCAAAAATTGAGCGAAGAGTTCAAAAGAAGGCAAAACGGCAGTTGTACCGTCAGAAGATACTAAAGGAGGGAAAGAGGAAGAAGCAAAGTTAGAGTTGACATTTTTTGCAAAATGCCAGAAAGGGACGAGGAAGAGCCAGAAAGATTTCATTTTAAGCGGGAAAGGAGTTTTTATTTACGGAGATAGATTTGCACGATTCCGGATGAAATATAAGTTGCATGAGTTTTAGTTGGACGACGGTAATCCCGAGGCAGCATCCCTGTGGCGGATATCACGAAAACAAGCA